>JAOTQE010054459.1:0-20207 GCA_025631205.1 Nesometra sesokonis
GGTTTAAGATCCACACCTGATTATGTTTTTATCCTGTATAAATATGTTTGAATAAATAAATAAATAAATAAATAAATTGTTATTGCTATTGCTATTGCTATTGTTATTGTTATTGTTATTGTTATTGCTAATGCTATTGCTATTGTTATTGTTATTATTAGTTGTAGTATTATTAGTATTATTATTAGTATTATTATTATTTATTATTAATATTATTATTATTAAAGTCGTTTATAACAAGATAAAACTATTTAAACTAAGGCGAAGCCACACAATGTAATTAAAAAAACCGATACAAATCCAATTCATTAATCGATTGATTGATCGATCGACCAATCTTTGTGACTAACTGAAAAACAAAAAACATTTTTAAGTTTTTGTATAAGAAAAGTACAAATATGATCCACAATTTAGTCATGTATATTTTATAGAAGAAAACCATCATCAGTTGTTGTGGTAATTTGTAAATTAAAATGATAGATTATAGAACCGGGAGCAGTATACACCAAAATTCTCAAATCAAAAAAAATGCAGATAATGCGAGGGCAGAATATGATACGGTACCATATTTCATAAATAGAAACAA
Organism: Nesometra sesokonis; assembly: GCA_025631205.1. Lineage (NCBI taxonomy): Eukaryota > Metazoa > Echinodermata > Crinoidea > Comatulida > Antedonidae > Nesometra > Nesometra sesokonis. The sequence goes on from JAOTQE010054459.1 coordinate 587, forward strand.
GTACATAGTGACAATTACACGCAATCACATGTATGGACTTTTAGACGAATGGACATTCGGACCAATGGACCTTCGAACCAGTGGACGGTAGAATCAATGGCCTTCGGACCAATGACTAATGTTACTAGCAATTATTTCGAAGGTCCATTGGTCTGAAGACCCACTGTTCCGAAGATTTATTTATCCGATGGATAATTGTTTCGAAGGCAAATTGGTCCAAAAATTTAAAATAAGGCACAATAAGATACTTTACTTTATAAATAGACACAAGTGGCTTAGTGACATTCACACACAATCACATATTATGAGCCATCGGACCAATGGACATTCGGACCAAATGCACCTTCGGACCACACAATCACACACAGTCACATATTATGAGACATCGGACTAACGGACCTTCGCACCAGTGGCTCAAACCAGCTTTCGACGTGTATACAAGTCGTCCAGAATCAAATAATTTATCACTCAACACATCATTTACTTCCAAGTCAAATAGAAGAAATTCAATAAGAGGTTGAGTTTCAGGTGTCCTCGCGAGGTCGGTAGTTCGACATTCTTGTCAGGTTGTTTGTGTTCTTAGGCAAAAAACACTTTACAAAGTTGCCTCTGTATAAGTGGTAATCTTGGATGGGCAAATGCCACATTTTGTTGATTACAGCTGCAAATTTTTGGAATTAAATACGTTCCACAAACGTTTGATCCGATTATTATCTTTATGATTGTTGATTAAGTATTCCAAGCGAATTCATGGTATTTGACAGTGAAATATCGAAATTCCGTACGCTTTGAAGAGAGAACCGCGTATCGGTAAGCAAAGTAAATCACTTTAGACTGTAATATTTGCTTGTTTACACTTACATAATCATTACATAATTTCCACAGAATGGGAGGTTGTGTTCAGAGCTAATGCGGGAAAAAATGATTCTCCTCTTGACTTGTGGAAAGGCGACACACCATTGAATGATGACGTTGCTGGTGTTAACAGTGTGCATGGTAGTTTCTCGTCTACGTATAAGAGCTCGCTAGTGGAACAATGGGAATCTCTCAATATAACGAAGGTATAACTTATTAGTCTCGTCCTTTTCTTATGAAAACTGTGACTTGTAGGCTGTTCAAAAACAAGTCTGCTTAGAATTTGTTGAGCAAAGAAAAAAAAAAAAAAAAAAAAAAAAAAAACGTTTTTGCCTCTAATGTCGTGCTTTCCTGGTCCCTGAAGGTGGTTTTCACGCCCGCAATATTCATATTTTACCATAGTTTTGGTGTTGTGATATGTGAATTTTGTTGTTGGAGTCCCATTTCAGGGACCCCCCCTGAGTTGTCACTGCCCTCTTCCACCGCCCATGCATACACACAATGACAAATAAATAAACAGGAGCAAAACATAACCTCGCCAACTTCGTTGACAGAATAACTGAGGCAAACTGAGGCATCAAGAGTCGCTTATACTAAGACTTTCCCCTAAAGTGAACTGACCTTCGTTGAATCTAAGACTCATTCTCTTGTTTCTCATATCAGCACTCAGTTAATGATTGTTATAAATGTGGTCAGAGTGATGAAGTGGCACAGCTAATTTAGCATACTGAACATGCTCTGTTAGGCTTGATTCATGAATCGTCGAATGGTAAAATAAAAAAAATCTCATAAATTTGCCACCAAATTATACCTTTACCACACCTTAGCAAATTTTAAGATTTAAAAAATCTGTTTTATTTAACAGTTTAACTATTCCAAATTTTTATGAGGTAACAAAAAGGTGTGATTTATTAACGCTTTTGTAGCAGATGTTTTTATAAAATTATTAAAAGTTTAATAATTTCTAAAAACTTCTGCCACAAAAGTTATAAAGAATAACATATTTTGTTACCCCATAAAATACACATAACGATTACAATTTTGAATAGTTTAAGTTTTAGATAAAATAAACCTTAAATTTGAAAGTACTGAAGTGCATAATCAAGGTAGAATTTGGTGCAAAATCTGTGCGTTTTTTTGGATTTTACCACTTGACTTTGAAATACCTTGTATTTGAGCATGTGTAGTACACTACAGTTGTCATCACTGTTGGAATAAATTGTAACACAGCATGTGCAGTACCATAAATTAGATGTGTAACTTATGACCACATTTACATAACAATGATCAGCTCAGTACTGATATCACAGGATGTTAGAAGGGAAATACACAGGGTTTCCAATATCTTACCTTAGTAGTCTCATGTTGAATAACTGTGACGTAGAGATGGTTTTTACTTCTAATCTATATATTTCAGGTTAAATTTGCTTTCTATGGTGAGGATGGGAACGAAGTGATGACGTTGATCTTTAATGGTACTAGAAGTACTAAGATGAACTGGTTTGCCCGTGACCGTATTCTGCACACACCGTTCTCTGACATGCTTAATTCTGGATTCAATTATTTTGCCATAGATCTCAACATAGGGTGATTATTCTGTTTTTCCTTGAAAGTACAGTAAATGATTTTGTGAACAGATGCTAAAAGAGAATCGAAGAATCGAATAGAAAATGTAAAGTTGGAAAACATATTTCGTTACATTACATATCATGACTGTGTCCAATTGAATTACCTCTGCGTACGTAAAAAGTTAATCTAAAACAATTCTTTACATAGACCTGTAACAGCTTCTGTATAAACCTACGTTTGAATCAACAGAATGTGTTTAAAAAGTCATCAGTTAAATGATTTCATATTGTAGCAATTCTGGACTTTTAACAAACTATACACATAGAAATAAAATCTATACTTAAAACTGTTTAGATTCTGATTGTATTAAATTGAAGGATAAATAATAGAATGTTAGCACTTAAATTAATTCTGATGAATCTAAAAATCAATATCTTTTATTTGAAGTAGTCCTAGTCTAACATCTATTAACTCGTGCGAGTCGTATGGCCGAGCGGTTAAAGCAGGGAACCGTGAACCATAGCAAAAACAACAGCACGGGTTCGAAGCCCGCTCGCACCATGGTTCCGGTGGTGGAACAAGGCTTCTCGGATAAGTACTATAAACCGTAGGTCCAGTGTGTATACAATGGCTCTTATGCACTTAAAAGAACCCAGTACATCTTTCGAGATGAGTAGGGGGTTACCCCGGTGTACTGGTCCACACATTCCCTGCCGTGGACAGCAGAATGTAGCGACTGTATCGGGCAGCAGGACATAACGTGACCCTGAGGGGAGTACGTCATTGAATGCGTGAACATCATGTCCACAGCGCCGGTGGAAAGTTACGGTAGTGACTTTAACAGGCGCGTTATAAATGTTAAAATAATTTATATATTTATTTACTATAGAAATTACATAAATTTTGTCAGCTAGGCGGAATTGTTTTGAGTTTAAAGCCTTGTTTTGGTAACAATTAAAAGTAAATCAAACTTTTAAAACATTTATTACTATGCTCAAGATAATACTTCAAAATCTGAAAGTGAATTACATTAATTTATTATTTTGCCCAACTAAATGCCGGTGACAGGCGCGGATTAGCTGGTGTTTCTGATTCGTAAAGGTGGAGCAACCTCTGAAATTGTATTTCCTAAGTTGATAAATGTTCAATGTGTTCACAAGACTCCATTGCAGGTCATTTGCAGGGTACACGCTCGTGTGGATCGCGATTAGCAAATATACAAGCCATCTTGTGTTTTGAGTAATCGGCAACAAATACCGCCCTCTGTAATTTCTGTAAATTTCTATAAATACCGCTCTCTATAACTTCACAGACAAAAAAAAATGCACAACGACACCCTCAATCCAGCTCTGCTGGATCACCTGGTTGCTCAACGTCTTTTAACGGTTATTATTTACAATGGTCTATCAAAATGTATTACTATTATGTTACATTAAACATTTTCTACCGCTTTATCGTTTAACTAGTTGATATTATTATACCAATTATAGGCATATACCAATGCATTTCTTTTTTTTTTTAATTACAGGAAATCTAGCAAGCGCAAGTGTGATGGTGATTTCAATTCAATGATGTTTAATGAAAACAAATCACGTCATCAATATGTCAATGGATGATTTATTTTAATATGAGTCTATTTTCTTAGAATACTGACTACTTTCCAGCACATTCTGTATAGTCGTTTCCTAGAATAGCAAGGAAAATAGTTTAGGAAAAGTATCTTTGTATAAAAAGAACCGCAAAATCATTGTTGTTATTATACTCGTTAAAACTAAAAAATATCATTATTGGTCTCCCTGGTGAAATAATTATAGGCATATTTTTAGATATTTTAAGGTGGTCGAGTTGTTGCATAGAACATGGCCATGTTTATTATCACATGGTAGGATTTTTTGAGCAGTTATGTTTTGTATTTTTTACTATTCAGTTTGGTGTGATTGATTGATTGGATCAAATAATCGTTTCCGAAATTATGATTATCTATATTAAATACAATCCGGTGATTAATAATCCTTAAAAGGTCAAAATGTAACGTAATGTCGAAAATTTAAAAGTTTCATGTTTTTGGGTATGAGTAATCTTGGTATAATTCAAATAAGTATTACATATTATTTTATGTTGTAGTATTAAATATATTATAATGGGTTCATTGATAATATGAAAAAATGTCAAAAGTATAATACTTTTAGGCTTGGTAGGCGTAATATAAATAGCTATAAATACAGTTTTATGTAATCAATTCTTTTGAATCAATCTAAAAATAATTTCATATTTTATTTTTTTAATATTAAGCTCACGGCAATTGATTGATAATCATAATTGATTATTAGTGAACATAATTGTCAAAAAGAGAAGACAAAATGGGGAGTAATATAACCGAAGTAAAAAAGTTGCAGTTTTATGTGATTAGTTCCTGTGATCCTGGTATCCCTCTGAAAACTGTGTGATTTTAATGCTAATTTTTTAACAATTGTGTCATTAATGATGCCACAAAATGTCAATGTTTCTCTATTGCCGAAACTATGAAAGTGTAAAGATTTATGGGGTAGGGATAAACAATCATAATTTCAGTTTGAACTGTTGAATTCATTTGATCTTGATATAATTCTAAATATTACATAACGTTCTATGTTTTAATATATTAAGCTCATAACAATCGGTCCATTAATAACATTATAAAATGTCAAAATGTTATAAATTATCGAAAATGATTAATCAAATTAAAGATAAAGTCAATTAGCTCCAGTGTTTACAGCTATATTTCAAGACTTTATAAAAACCGGGAACAGTTAATGTAATTTACCTGTTCCACGTATTAAACTACAACCAAATAAATCAGAATAATTAAGAGTACAATTAAAAGGCTTACATCAAGTCAACATAAAATCAAAGGTGCGACATTAGTGGATAAAATAATATTAATCTTAACATGTACAGTATGTACTGAATGAAGATTGGTAATTACTGAATGATGATTGGTAAATACGGAATTATGCTTTGTAAGTACTGAATGAAGATTGGTAATTACTGAATGATGATTGTAAATGCGGAATAATCTTTGGTAAGTACTGAATGATAATTGGTAAGTAAGGAATGACGATTGGTAAGTACTGAATGGTGATTGGTAAATATAGAGTGATGATCGGTAACTACTGTAATTAATGCAATGGTTTTATCTACCGTCTTCCAAGTGCTCAACTTCAACTTTCGCTAAACTCTGTCTAAGATACTAGTGTTAGTTTATAAATATCTTCATCCTCATTCTCCACATATCAAATCTAGTTAAAGTAGGTTATTTAGCTTGTTCTCGTATTCTTAGATCTACTTTCTCTACCACTATTCTTTATATGTCACCATGTCCTTTGAAGACCTGCGGTTAAAGGTCATTCATGTTTGATGGCCCCAGGTTTTGGATATTATTATATTTTATATTATTACTATCAACTTATTGGAGGCCGGTTGTTACCTCTGTTAGTTGGTTTGAAATAAAATAAAAATAACATAATAAAATAATTCTTTCAGTTACTGTCGGCGAGTCTATTATTATTAGGAGGCTCAAACCCAACTTATTTGTATCATTTTTAACTGTTGCTTCTTTGTTCATATTTTTGTTCATTTTTTGTTCTGTTCTCTTTTTCAAAAGACACTCCTGTGAAAGCGCATGGAGACTTCGTATTACACGCTCTTAAATGGATAACGACCATACTGAATGATGATTGGTATGTATTGAGTGATGATCAGTGAGGGGTTGTCCATATTTGTTCCCATTTCAAAGACTCATCAAACCCTTGTAATGAATTGTTACTCTGTAAGTGAGACCCCCTCATTATGTATAGTTGTATCAATAACGCCCCTCCCAAAATAACGCCCCTCCCAAAATAACGCCCCTCCCAAAATAACGCCCCTCCCAAAATAACGCCCCTCCCAAAATCGCCCACCGAACGGGCTTATAATAAGGATCTACTACTAGACCTCATTTAAACTAAAGGAAGCAACAGAAGTAAAGTGCAATAACGTTGTAAATAATTTTGAGTTTAATCTAATAACACAGTGGCGGATTTGACATGCTTAAGCGCCCCACACTCCCACCCTCATAAAATTTACCCGACTTTTTTTTAGTGTAATTGACAAACTATTAAAAAAGTGGCTATGAGGAATCCTAGAGGTTAATATCGGACATGTGAATCCAAGGAGGATTTTTTTTTTGCTTGTTGAATTCAAATCGGGATCACCCCGCCCCCACCCAATCGCCACCCTGGATCCGCCCCTGTAACACATCAAGTATCTATAATCTTGTAATTTCAAGATTAAATTGTTTTCTTCGTGTCTACAAGTTAACTCTCAATTAACTGAATATGCTGTTGATTATCAGTATCTATAATTTGAAAATGCTAATCTTGGCATAACAAATCATGTTTAGATAATTTGGCAAGCGTATCCTTGTTAGCAGCAATGAACTAGTTGTTGTTATTTGTAATCATGTGCTTCCTACCAGTAAGCTATAAAAAAGATGGACTGACATACTTTATACCTAAGGCCTAGTCTTTTCACTGGTCTGAGAGCCCACCACATGATTCTTGTAATCTTTTGTATATAATTGTTATCTATTGTTCTACTTTATATATGATATGGATGTTTATTTCCGAAATAATGAATGAATGAATGAATAATTATTACTAATTTTGAGTAATTGCTCTCACAATTATACTGTATGTCAATGTATTCGTTGAACAATTAGATATAAAAACATTTCTCATTTAGATCTTCAATGCATTTCCCATAGATAGTTAACTAATGTTTAATTTTATCATGATGAGGGAAATAAGAAAGTTATGTAACACAAACATAAACGTCCCACCCATGTAACAGTAACAGAAATATACAACAATCCAGTATTTTCTTATTTTGGCAAGTTGACCTAACTCAAATAAACAGCTGTTTTTTTTATATTTAATACAAGAAATATGATCAGTGGAACAACTTAAAGTGGAGAAAAGACCTGTCAAAAAAACCCCTAAAATTTGCAAATTAGGGGTTGAAATATAGTGTGCCAATATCTCCGGAACTAATAATCATAGAAAGTTGATTCTGTCACCAACCAAATTATTTAAAACACGCTTACATTCACTCTAATAGGACTCCACATCCTTAAATTTTATACACTTGTTAATATATCAAAATTGCCTAAAATATGCAAATTAGGGGTGGAGATATAGTGTACCAATGTCTCCGGAACTACTGATCATAGAAAGTTGATTCTTTCACCAACCAAATTATTTAAAACATACACGTTTACATTCACTCTAATAGGACTCCCCATCCTTAAATTTTATACGCCTGTTAATATCCAAATTTCCTAAAAAAGGTGTCAAAATATAACAGTAACTATTTCTCCGAAACTACTGTTCGTGAAATATTGATTCATTATTCAAACGTACACGTTTTTATTCACTCTAATGTATGGGAGTATGTCACAAAAATGTCAGACACAATTATCATCGTGTATTTTGCCGAACGCACTGTATGTGAAATGAGCTACTGGAAGACATATTAAATCTAAACCAACTGTTCTATATAATATTAATAGTAAGTCAGTACAAGTACGTCTTAACTATAGTTTAGCTAATTTAAAGAAAATTATGATCTACTTTAATTTATGTTTTCAACACTTTTCACATAACTAGGCTTGAATGTTTTAATTCACCAGGGATTAGTCTACTTGGATTTTCCCCATTACAAATAACGACATTCTTATTTATTTTATAGATGTATTAAAATACCTATAGACTGTTGTTGTAACGTTGCATTATTATTTCATATTTTACTAATTGTATTCATACAGTTGAACCTCCCGTAAGCGGACACCCTCGGGTCCAGTAAAGTGTCCGCTTACGGTGGGGTGGGTGCCCGCTTACAAGAATTTTAGCCGATAGGTGGCCACAATTTTAAACTTACGTTACGTCCTTATGTCTCACATTTCACCGCCTTCTCAACACAATGACCTATCAAATTCCTAGACACCGCATTCTCTTATAATTTTAAAAACTGGTTCAGTAATATATTATAATTTTTCTCAGCCATTACAGCAAGGACGATTTTTTTTCAGAAAGTTTTATTTGTTGTCCAGAAAAATCACTAAAGTTTTCGAGATTGAATGTAATTAAAATACAAAAATAAATCTAAATTTTAAGACAAAAAGTGCCCGTCCGCTTACGGCAGGTACCAAATGCATGCACCGATTAGATAGGAATTAGTGTCCGTTATGGGAGGTGTCTGCTTACACGAGAGGTGTTCACACATGAAGGTTCAACTGTAATATTTTTGGTAAACCTCGCTGTTTTATATTTCATGTGTCAGGTTTTTAAATGATGTTGGTGAGAAAAAGCAAATTTCTAATTAAATGTTGGACAATACAGTTTTCTTGTATGTCGTAATGTAACCATCTATTTTTAGATACAGTAGGCCTCATTTCGCATATTATGTATGCATTTTTACATCTCTTTAAAAGGGTAACCCTCTAGCTCTACCCGCAGGCCAGCTATATCCAGGGTCCCTATTTAGTTTGGTTAACAATGTCCATCTGTTATTTAACTTTATTTCTAAAACTTTAACTCCTAGTAGCAACTGGGCGGTTCTTTTCTTTAAAAATTCCATGATTTAATGTATCATGTTCTCCGGATCAACCAATGGAATTCAATATGCTAATAAATGATCTATTTAAGGCTGACTCTGGAAGCAAGAGTCATTCCAGCCGTGTGTCTAATACAAACACAATCTGAAACGTCAAGCTGGTAGATAACATCTCCTGAACAACATGAAGTTTTTTCTTCTTGGTTGCTGCTTAGCTTTTGTCCTTGCAGAAGGTTGTACAGAATGCCCTGGTCCTATTGTTAACGTATACAATGGTGATGGTGGTGGTGGAGACGGTCCTTGCTCAATCTGTAGTAAACTTGATGCCATGTCAGAGACATTGTCTGATATTGAGGATCAGCTTAGCTCTCCCATCTATTCAGGTAAGTTGTAACACAATGTAAACAAGTTTTAACATCCACTGATCTTTAACATATATATGTTATACAGATATTTACTGAGATGGAAAGCTCTGGTTAAAACTATGGGTTCCAGAGTGACTGCAAAACTATTATTTGCTGAGGGCCGTAGCCTCGAAGCAAATAGGCTATTTTCGTTTGACTATATACGCGGCCAGTCTACTACGAACTAACGAAGCGTAACAAGCATCAGCGCATGCGTACAATTTTTTTGGCGTAGTGATAGCTTCCGCGACTACCCCAATTTCTGAATTTGGTGTAGTGGTGACTACGCCACCACATCACTTTATTGTGTGGTTGACGATGGAAAAACCGACCCCAAACGTCGTGTAGGTATGCTACGACTGACGGACGAAAGGCAAGAGATATAAAAGTGAGTAAATTGTTTTATGAATTCTTAGGCCTAGTTAGCTGGCTAGGTACCGCCTATAGAGGCTAGGCAGGCTAGGCTACCTAACTTACCTGAAGTTAAGTATTACATTCATCGTTGTTAAAGTTTTCCAGGTCAAATTTTTTGTATTTCCACCCTTCAACATCAGAGTTTGATGGTTTGTTAATTTCTGCTAGTAACATTAATTCAAAATCATCGATAAACCTTAAGGCGTAATATAAAGTAAATATTATCAATAGTTTGATGGAGGTTAGCGATTCTGTTGTTCATCGGCGCACCGTAGTGGAGGTGCAGACCGTAGTCGAGGTGCAGTATAACAACGAAAACCGGTTTTGTGCCGTCCCGCTCTATTAGTTCGTAGTAGACTGGCCGCGTAGTCAAAACGAAAAAAGGCTAATAGTACTTTTGCAGTCACCGAGGACCCATAGTAATCCAGAGCATTTCATCTCAGTATATATTTGTTTTATATACTGGATTCATACATTCTTGTCCATTGATTGAGTTCCGTGCAGCACTGAACACTGCGGTTGCAACCGGTAGCAGCGCCGGGCCACATGACATAGCGCCATCTGGTGTTGAAATTGGTACAGAATCCGTAAATAATCTTTTACTATTTACGGATCCGTAAATAGTACTCAGTGAAACGTAGAAAAATATCCCTTAAATTTCTTCTCCTTCATGTTCTTCTTCTTTTGGACAAACCTTAATATTGTTATACATTCAACGACACTGAATTATGTAGTAGGCCTGGATGTTTTGAAGAATATAACCATATGTCTTTTATTGTATGTAAGTAATTTATGGGAAAAATAAGGTTTATACATTGATTAAGATATTCATTATTCAGATCAGACAAAAATATATTATTTTATCAGAGATTATTCTATATTTTTTTTAGATTTATACAATTGCGGTTAGAATTAGAAAGCTAGTATGTAGAAACGTGGATATTTAAGATCATGTTAAAAATCGCTTTAAAAATACATACAGTATGTATATAAAATAAAGGTGGGATATAAAATAGAAACTGATACTTGTTTTAAAAGGGACTACCACAATGCAATCTTGTTCAAAAACAAATTTTGTATTGACAATGTATATCCCAGAAAACAAAGACTACCAACTATTCTACAAAAGGATTGGATATTAATTCACATTTTTGGATTTAATTACACGGTAATATATACGTATTGTAGTACACGTAATTCAATTCTACGTATTTATTCTCTTATCTGATATTAATAACAACACTTTAGGTGATTGGTAAAATTGAATTCTGTTGTTTAAACGAACATGTATTAACTAAAAATAAAGTACACGTAGACACAAATAATACGAAAGTGTCAAAAGCAAGGCGAAACGTTTAGTAAATCGATTCTATGTAAATACGATTTTAATTTTTCACGAAAACATACGAATTCAACATATTTAATAAACATATGCGTGAAATTACCGTTAACTTAATAAACGTTTTCTTGACAAAGAATTACTATATGTGTCGTTTGTCAGCAGGGAAATATTTAATTGTTTGTGTTCCATAAATTTATATGTGAATAATTTTTTTAAACTTTTATGTAATGTAGGCCTATACGTACTTGTACAGACATGATAATAACCGGGGCGTATTTGTATACATGGGAGGTAAAATTGCCAAACTTACTTAAAGGCCTAGTTATAGTAGTGTATTTTTCATTACTTAGGTGAACTTAATAAAAAATTCAAGAAAATTGTATTTTGTCTTTAAACACATAAATGTACAAAACATTAGGATACCTAGCAATTAGAAAGTCACAGTGTACAAAAATACACTAAATAACAACTTTAAAAGCTCTAAACATCGCAAACACAAAACTAGAAAGCACTCTATAGAGAGCATACCTTCGTCCATGCCCGTCCTCCTGGAATAAATTCAATTTTCAACTGCATACGACCCATTGGCTAACCCTTAAATGTGTCCCCCAAATCTCTATTCGGACCTCGATCGTGAAACAAAATTTAATCAGTTCTTCTTTCGTACAAACTGAACATCTTCACCAAATATCGGCGTAATCCGTTGTGTAGTTTCCCCGTAATCTTGCTAACACACATACATACATACATCGACAGACAAACACGAGCGAAAGCATAACCTCCTGGCAACTTCCTTTGGCGGAGGTAAAAATTGTAGAGAATTTACTACTGCATTGAAAACTTACGTTATAAACTGAAATACCTTCTAAACTTGTTTGAAGAAACAATTTAGCATTGAACATTGTTGTACCATAATTACACAAATGAGTTTATATATCTGCAAAGTGATGTACGGTACTTGTTGGCAAACGTCTGATACCTGATCTGTTACTGTAAGAATCGTTTAGATGGGTAGGGTCTTTCATTTTCTTATGAAGTATAAGAGACACAGCCGTTTCTTATAGATGATATTGCATTTTCTTTAATTAATAATGTACTTGACATTTTTTAAAGTTTTTCTATCCTGCGGTTACATTTCCATAGTGACGCGTCAAGCAAGACCAAAAGAAACAATTCAATAATACCAATATTGCCCCAATGTCATCTGTATAGTCTAGACAATGAGGTATTGGTCTAGGCACAATAACAGTAAAAAATCCTCTAGAAATCCATGAAAGAGGCAAATCGTGCTCAAATTTGGCAACGTGCATTTTTACCCTTGACTATGGTTATTCCGAAAATGGCTGTTGCCAACAATATTTTTGACGTAAAACCCTGTTAGAGTACTTACGTCATAATGACCACCTGGATATTTGAACTCCTATATCTCGGTAACCACTGTCGAATTTCCGACCCAATATTATTAAGCTTCCGAAGTGTCACATCTAACGAAATAGAGGCATAACTATGCTTTTAAGTGTCAAAGCATGTCCAATCATCTGTATACTTTTTTGCCGAACGGTCGGTCGATAGGTCCTATTACATTTTATGCAATTTCGTAAATTAGTTGTACTGTCTATATTTGAAAATTAGTTTATAAAATTGATTAGTTAATCAATTGGATAGATAGTCTGTTACAAGTTTCTTCGGTCCCTTTTTCGATTTTCATTACTATATATGCAGTTTTTAAAGGCCAGTGTACACGGGATACGACAGTTGAATTCTGGAGCGTGCCCAGTGAAAACATTTTACCATGGATCAACTTTGAAGTTAAATCTTGCGCAAGACCATTCGCTTATTTCCATTGAAATTTCGCTGCAGGAAATTTGGTAGTTTGAATCTTTTCTACTTTTTGCGAAGCGAAAAATACGCTGCCAATAAGAGTACTGGAATAATAATAGTGAGGTTTCGCAAACTTACAAAATACGAAAACGAAAACGGATACGTCACACTCCAATTTTTGAACGTTCCTAAATATGTTAAAAATATATCAAATTTTCTACCTATGAATTGTTGATGGTTGATGATCGTCATAAAATACTGACCAACTGTGACAGATATAAAGGTGTTCTATTCAAATGTTACAAGAATTTATGACGTATCCGTTTTCGTATTCGTATTTCGTAAAGCTGCGAAACCTCACTATTGACAAGCCCATGTTTATTAAACAAAATCGGTAAACTTTCGGTCAATAGAAGTAGGACGCGAATGTACGTTATAAACAACAATAATATTTATTTATTACTTCTTAAGTATAATTATATAAAACGTGAATTATATAAATTGTCATTTTAATTGGACTTTTTTAAGGGAGTGCCAGAATTAGAATATGTTTTTTTTTTTGATGTGGATCCCTAAAAAACCTCATGTAATATACAATTAACAAGTAAAATAATAATATACTATGTAAATATCGTAATGGAAATAATTAAGATAAAAACATTATAACAATAAAAAAACAATGATTCGGCTAAAAACGATTTTTACTATTATAATAAAAAGGATAATAGCAAAAACAATTACGTGACTCAGCATTAGTTGACAAAACAGGCCCATTTTTAAAATCTACCCATGCTTCACATTCAACAGAACATGATTAGACCCCATAAAGAAAAAAAATATTAGTTTTATCACCCCCGCGCGAATCACTTTTGGGGAAATCCGATTTTTTTTTACTCATTTTACTATTTTAAACGATCGTGTTTTGTGTTATATTCACTTGGAATGCTTTGGATTCCTTAACATAAATTAATATGAACGATTCCCGAGCTCACATTTCGACTTGTTCGTAAAAGTTTATTATACATCGTCTTTATTAACTTTTCTAGGGCTTCGTACGTTAATGTATTTAACTCCGTCTTCAGTTATTAATCCGGATTGAGTCGAACGTGATGGCAATATGACATCATCGTAATTGATTTTCTCCACAGTGATTGGTCCAGTAACTTCAAGTGCAACATTAGTGTACTGCATTTCATGAAATGCAGCTGTTGGGACTTGTGTGGTGGCTATAGGCGGCAATGCGGCATAATCGTACTCCGCTTTGTCTATAGCATTTGTTATGTCCTCATTTGGCGGCAATGCGGCATAATCATACCCCGCTTTGTCTCCAGAATTCGTTATGTCCTTATTCGACGGCAATGCGGCATGATCGTTATCCGCTTTGTCTCTAACATTCGTTATGTCCTCATTCGACGGCAAGGCGGCATAATCATACTCCGCTTTCTCTCCAGCATTCGTTTTGTCGAATTTTATCTCGGTGATGTCTTCTGTCGTGTTTGAGACCTCTCGAGACATTGGATCCTTGAATTCGACATGCTCTATTGAATCAGTTTGCATCTTATCGCTGACGGGGTTATTGGCGGTTGTTTTACTCGATGCATCTTCATATTTGATATCGTCATACATTGGTTCTTCTAAGGCTAAACATTCAGGTTTCTTCACATTTCCATAGTTCTCCTGGTGCTTTTTAATTAAACAGCATCCAATTAATATAACGGCAAAAAATAGAAGAACAATTACAACTGCAAGTACACCAATTAGGATCAGCATTATCGAGTCTTGTTTATTGCCAATAGACGTACTGTTAGTGCCTGATACACTGTCAGTGCTGTTTGCAGTAGATTGACCTACATCAACAGTACTAGTAGATATATGAGTACTGTTAAGTGTTGATAATGATGGTAATTGATTTGTCGTTAGTTGTGTTGTCACAGTTTCTGTCGGAATTGTTGACATCAATGTGGACAACTCTATTTTGTATGTTACTAATCCGTCCTTTCGATCCTGACGACTTACCACACAAGTGATAATTTCCCCATTTAAGTGACTCTGTACACTCTCGAAAATCAGAACGTCTGGATTTTCTGCGACGGGACATCGTTTTCTAACATAAGGGTCTGTTGAATCTAGGCCTCTGTTACCAACCATCCAAAGATAATTGTATCTATCTGGATCACCACCTCCAAGACATGTTAGATTAAATTTATCACCAGGTTGTACCGGTCCGGGTGGTGCTTTTTCAATTCTTGCATCTATAGTTAACACCAAAGGAATAGTTTGACATATTCCTATGGTATTGTTAGACGCAGAGGCTTTACAAGTGAAAGTAGCACCATCGTCCTCGAGGGTCAGAGGCCTAGAGTATATATTCAATGTATTTCTAAGTCTATTTTGTAGGTGCGTGTCTAGTAATATTTCGTCTCTGTACCAATGCAGGTCTATGTACGAAAGAGACGAAGAACATAAAGTGTCTGATCGCAACTCACCATTGTAATTCCCCGGAGAGCACGCTAGTGTACCAACAGAAATTGTTTTTGACATTTTATATCTACTGGACTGGACGTCACATCTATATGTTCCATTTCCAGTATCAGACGTAACCGAATGAATCAAAAGAAGTGACATTACTTTTTCAAAATCATTGATAACGAACAAACTATAGTATGCAGTTGACCTCTCAATTACAAAACCTCTACTCCCGCCTCCAGGATAATGTACCCATCTCACAGTATCTCCAAGACTCAATGGAGGGGTCCATTCACAAGTTAAGTTAGTTGATTGTCCCTCGGCAACAACCACTGATTGTGGATGTTTGATAATTGTATAATCTGCATAAACCATACAATGCCAAACAATCGCATGTTGGTAGATTGTTAAGTATTTCGCCAGATTCATTGTTACTGCAAGATTTGATACCGGCGAATAGCCTAACTTGTAAGATCAGTAAACAATTCTTCCAACAAATAGCCAGCAAAGTAACTTGTTCAATGATGTGACAAAACTCTCGGAAACTTGGTATGTGGAACTATTTTGTTCCTCATGATGATTTAATTTATGTCGAAATATTGAATCCTGTCACGGTGGTATGTATCTTATATGCTTGGAGTATGTATTATACTTTCTTACTGGAACTCTTTATGTCATAATGTTTTGTATGCGAACTATTTCCCAATATCCTCAGCTAGGAAGTACGGTACTGGGTATTTTCCGCTAGAAATAATTGACTATTCAAGGATTCATCGACTGAGCTTTATTTCGTAAGCAGGTATAATTTTTACAGACCCGGCAAAGACTTACTGAACCGAAACACAAACTATTTGTTTTGAATATTAATTATTGTGATTAGAATACTTATTTTTGTGATAAGTTCTATAAGAAAAATGTTATCAATTGCGATCATTAACAGAAATTTGCATTTTCAGGAAAAATATTAATGAAGGCTAACAATGCAATTTTAGTTTATTTATAATTCTATTTTTCCGCGTCTGAATTTTCGCGAAGCAAATATCCAGATAATAAAAAATGAAAAAAATCGCCTTAATATGAAAGTAATTATTAATGTATTTTTTGTTTTTAAACTGATTACATTTTTATCACAATTAATTGTGTTTATTTTAATATTAAGATAATTATTTATTATTTAATATATGTATTATTTGAAAGAAGGCAATAATGTTATTTTAAATTAAAATGCAAAATGATATAAAAACAAAACGTGGGGCACATTGGAAATTGCGTCAACGTACAGTACGTACGTGTGATTCTATTAGGAAATAGCACTTCGAATTTAGAAACTGTTAATAGTTATAAGATGATTTCCGTCAATCATTGAGAACTGTATTGTTTTCAGCGTCAACTTTCAATTTTGCTGGTTATGCCCTGGATTATAGCAAGGAGGTTTTAACCTCCTTGATTATAGTCCAGTATACACCGGAAACTAATGTTATGACCTTCGATTCACAGGCAGTAGCCATGTTCATACAGAATTTTAAAGTGCTTATCTAATGTGACTTCCTTTAGCATGTTAATTAAAAAGCGTTCACATAGAAAACAAGATCATGATAATGCTATGCTAATTAGCTGCCTTGGCTATAATTTTGATTGGCTTAATTGATGGCAGTTCAGGTTAAATAACAATGAAAATCAGTGACTGGGCGGAAACCTTTAAACAACCTACTTAATATATTGTCCTTGATTGGTTGAATTCCTTTTATGAATTAATTTATCATGATAAACTTCCCAAGATCCTGATAATTATCATGCTCTAGAAGAACACGTTAGCAAGGATTAACATGCTAAAGAAGAACATCATAATAATGAATATCACGATAAACTCTGAGTGTGAACCCAGCTAGTGCAACTTTCAATAATCCTTGACCCAGTCTTGGAGGTTGGAGTGGTCAGTGGTATTTAATGACCAAAGACTTTAATTACTTTTTCAATCCAATGAACATTTATTAACCCCCGAACCAAGCCAGGATAAATACAGAATCTTGTAAGGACCTAGTCACGTTGCCTGTGACATCGTCTGAACATTTAACGTAAATCGGCATAATAGATAGGCCTACACACACGCACCCACAGACCCACACGATTTCACTAATATGACAATAGTGCGACGGAAACACAATAAAGAAGTTGGAAAAATAGTTTACATAGGGGTTCTCTAACGATCACTGTATCTGAATTTGGTTCCTTGTATCAAAATCGACTAGCACTGATCCTAAAAAAATGCTATATTATGGGTTTTTTTTAATCGAAACCAACGTTTTCTTAAAAGGGACAATTTCATTAAACTCGAAAATGAATTCATTTCTAGAGTCAATCACATCAAATTCCAAGGGGTGTATGTCGATAACCAATAACCATAAACTACAATATACATAATCACAACACAAGATCATCTTCCCATAGGCCTATCCATCTACCAAAACATAGAACATCTGCTTTTTAACAAAGCATACGTTTTTCTGGAGCAAGGCTATGGAATACTCTGCCAGACTCTATTAAATACTCGCCCAAGAAAAATATTTTTAAAAGAAAATTGAAATTCTACTCCACCAATCAAACCCACTAGTTTATTTATTTATTGTGATCAATATTATGATTGTTGTTTATTACAATAGGCCTATTTATTATTATCATCGTCATTATTGATAATTATTACTGCAATTGTTTGTTTTATTATTGCCCTATTGCATTTAGCGTAATCTCTACAATGCCCTTTGTTTTTGTTTTTCGTGTGTTTTAATTTGTCAAACGTTGTTTATTTTTTTCTTGAAACTGTAAATTTTTATATTTTTTATAGGCTTCATAATACAAGCTTCCATGTTAAGGTGTTTCTTCCATTATTGTTGTACAGTAAATAATAATTATGTTTTGAACTTCACGTTGCTGAGATCATTTTGGTCGAGAAGTAATTTTTATGTTACTAGATCCCACTGCCTGACCTCTGACCAATCACATCAGCGCAACGTAATTGTGACAACAGGTTATCTATCCGTAATGATAGAAAATGTCAAAAATGTTAAAACAAAACCGAAACCAGAACAGAAACATCAACAAAAATCCATACCAGGACCAAAAATTATATGCAAATTGTCGTTATACCTTCAAATGTATTAATTATTTCCACAGATTGGGTGGTTGTGTTCAGAGCAAACGCGGGTTTAAACGATCCTACACCTTCGACCTTGTGGAAAGGTAACACTTTAATGAATGACGATGTTGAAGGGGCGGACAATGTCGACGGAAGTTTCGCGCCTGCGTATAAGAGCTCATTGGTTGAACAATGGGGTGCTCTCAATATAAAGAAGGTAATTTGGTTGTTTATTTAAAATAAATTATCACATAGGAAAGGTAAAAAAATGAACGAGGCCACAAAACTGTCAAAATTAAGTGAGATGGTGGGTGGGTGGTAGTAAATGGGCATGCTATTTGAATACAGGAGTGTTAAAAAAAGAGATACATGAAACGGGACCGAAATAATGATGATGATGATGATGACTATGATGATGATGATGATGATAATGATGATGATGATAATGATGATGATGATTGTGATGTTGATCATAGTGAGAGTGATGGTTATGGTAATGTTGATGATTTATTATCTTAATTATTTTTTCAGGTAAAATTTGCTTTCTACAATGATGGCGAAGAAGTAATGACGTTGATCTTCAATGGTGTCGGGAGTAATAAGATGAACTGGTTTGCCAAGGACCGTATTCTGCAGACACCATACCCAGACATGTTGACTTCTGAATTCAATTACTTTGCTATAGATCCCGACGTCGGGTAATTATTTTGTTTTTATCTTGCATAATAGAGAAGATGTTGACTTCAACTTGATGAATATTATGGATGATAATGAGTAGCTAAGTCACTGATACTGTGAGACCATGTTTATGTTAAATGTGCCATAGACATTTCGAAGCATCATATCGTAAGAAAAGGTGATTTTCAATGAGCATCTGTGTGATAGAGATATCAATAATAATAGAGTTGCTAATTGTATGTAAAATATAATCCAAGAATGGATTGGTTGAAGGTTGTGTTCAGGCCCGTATTTAAGAGGCGGGGGTTC
>JAOTQE010054470.1:0-20205 GCA_025631205.1 Nesometra sesokonis
TGATATGAGCAAGTTAATTTCAAAATTAATGTCATTGATTTTTTGGTCATTTTCAAGTGACAATACATCTTTAATATGAGGAAGTTAATTTCAAAATTAATGGTTATGACTTTTTGGTCATTTTTGAGTGACAATGCATCTTGAAAAGTACCTTGTCTGATTTTATCTTTTTGTTTAAAATTGACAATAAGCTCAAAGAGTTTTCTTTAGTTTATATGGCCCATCCCGTGCCACAGGATTAATATTTTTATGTGCATTTGTGTATGTTTGTCGAAAAGGAATATGAATTTGATAACGATGTTGACCGTTTTTATGGGTTTTCTTCCTTTAAATCTGATTGTATTAAGTGGTTAAACCAGAAGTAGGCCTGTCTCTAATTTTTATAATTATCAGATGTTTTTTTTTCTATATTATCAAAATTGTGATGTAAACTGCCTGCTATTAATAGTTGTTATGTTCATGTTGCTGTTAAAGTATGGAATAAATTAAATAAAAATAAAATAATACATTAAAATGATAAAGCATCAGATTGAAACATCAATCAATCAATCAATCAATCAATCAATCAATCAATCAAACAATCAATCAATCAATCAATCAATTAATTAATTAACTGACTTATTATTTCGAAGTTTCCTCTTGTTGTGCACGGTAGCTGTTTAAAATACCTACACTTTAGATTAGGTTTGGTTTATCCCTTGAGGACGGGGGTGTTGTGGTCCTCAGAAGAGAAAATATTCTTTAATTATGACATAATAATGTCATATTAAAAAGGCGTTTTAAAGAAACAGATGATGGAAAATTTTAATTACGACATCAATAATAACTTTTAGATTTGATTATTGTTCATGGTCTGGTGGTGGTATCTAATATATTATTACACTGGTTGAAAATCCACAAACTCTTTTAAGCGTGTTCTTCAACGCAGCGTGCACATCGTGTTGGAGATATCAATTATATCATCTGAATGACGGTTCGCTCTATAAATACCTAAGTATTATTTATTACCATCATCAATATTTTATATTATAATATTTTTCCTAAGTCTTATATACCATATGTTTGTTTCTATAAACCTAAATCTGTGCTCTCTATATAATCAACAAAATTGTTTCGATTTTCCAATGACAATAGCCTAAGATATTCATTTTTGTAACCTTCACCTTAATTTCCTTTAGTCTTTGTTCCTAGGTTTTCTTCCAATGTTATGGATGACAAGCCCCGCATTTTTTTTTGTGTATAATACCTAGTAAAGTTCTTGATTAGGTTAACATTTGTTTAAAAAAGTTATGATTGTAATAATTAATGTAGGCCTACTATAGGCCTAATGTCTTCCAAATGTTAAAATTACATATAATTATAAAACATGGCCTAACTGAATTTAGAATAATTAGTCAAGTGAGAGAGTATACATAAGCCTTATATTTATGCTTTTGTTATTTTATTTACACTGAAGAAGTAGTAGGAATTACGAAGAAACATGTCTGTTATTAAAAGTATTTTTTTTTTACTTTTAAGTTTGTTATTTTGCTTCTGTATTGAAAACACTAATACCGACAGAATACTTCTTTTTAATATCAAACCTGTTGGCGTATTCTCAAAATTTAAAACATAACTAATTGGTATTTTTTGCACAAAAGTTTAAACATTATTATAATGGATATTAAAGCATTTTTATGATAATAAAGAAAATGAAATTTCAACATAATAGACCTATGTTTTATTTTGTTGGCTATTAAATTGTCTATTGACAAGGAATAGTAAACGTTACATCTACTTTTATTAAGAAGAGGAAGTGAACCTTAACCTGTTACATCTTGCTTTTTAATAAATGAAAAACTTTTACCGGGCTATATTTTTTTATGCAAAAAACTTTTGCCTTTTAAATTATGCTGACTTTATAATGTAGGCTACACAAAATTGGGGCAGTTCAGGTTTGGCCTTCAATATTACACGTGGACATCGGTTTTGTCCTTGGACATGTCTCTATACCAATACACTGCATTACCCAGGAGTATATGTGGGTACCTTGGCAGAGCAGGTGAGTTGAAGCTGATTCATGAAAATGCAATTGGTTTGCACTGGCTTACCTTCTCTATGGATAAAAATTGTCGCAAGGGAGAGAGATGATTGGCATTTGTGGATGTAGAGTTGACAGATGTCAAGAGCTGAGAAACAGAACATATTGCAAATTGCAGAAATCTTTAGTAATAAATATTTTACGCGCGCGTACAGAGACGCAAATTGTGTACGCTCCTGTTTGATTATTTCTGAATGCGCGCGTTGTGCGTCTCTTAACGCGCACCTTTCTGCGCCTGCGTATAATAGCTTCCGCGTCTTCGTAGTGGCACTGACGAAATGTAATAATTTTTGTTGTTATTGGCACCTTGGGTACTATTAACTGCCAAAGCGAATGTACCTGATAGCTTTTTACTCGCGAAATGCAGTAACGCCGCATGCATAATTTTACTTAATGTGTCCTTTATTTCACCTTTTTAGAAAAGCAACTGCAGTTTAATATAATCAAATGAACAAGAAAGACATCAACGGGATAATAATGGCATACTATAGTATAAAGATGAGTCATGATGTAGCTGAATGCATCTAAATTGATCTATAATCTTCTAGAAACTGTTTTAAGATTAACATAACCTTGGTTTCTTCACGTGAAGAACAACTTAACATTGTCTATCGATCAAATGAATTAGCCAGTATAATAGCATTTTATTGATAGATTTAAAAGTAGTAGGTCGTATGTTCATAAATAATTCTTAGAAATCGGGTAGTAGTTCGTTGTCAAGCACTGTATCTTTTAGTTATCTACATACTTTACCGCAATAGCAGTATTGAGCACTATTTTCGATAATTTTTACCTTCGAATATATTAG
This sequence comes from Nesometra sesokonis, assembly GCA_025631205.1. NCBI lineage: Eukaryota > Metazoa > Echinodermata > Crinoidea > Comatulida > Antedonidae > Nesometra > Nesometra sesokonis. Next base: position 2,889 of record JAOTQE010054470.1, read on the forward strand.
CAGAATGTTGAGAAATCATAAAATTCATTTAATTTCGAATACTACCGCAAGTGCATTTTGAAAAATTCAATTCAGTTAAATTCCATTTGTTTTGATTTGAGAAAGGCATGAGGTACTTAATACCTTGAATGAAAACACATTATAAAAGTGAAATTTACATTGCAAATTTTAAGCAAACTGTAAACAAATGAATAAAAAAAGACAGAAACGAATATGGTCCAGGGACGACTTGAACGTATAAATTGTCTGATTCGGATAGTAGAATTATTGGCCTAAGAATAATTAAACATCTTCTGATATGTATTCGTCAAGGACATGTTGTAAGATCAACTCACCTGCCACTACTGTATATCGAACCGATTTGTACGAGGCGCCGTTTGAGACAGTAGCTATTTTGCAAACAAAATACCATTTTGTCACAATAATTATAATTTTGTTAACAAAATAGTGTTGTTTCTAGACAAAATAATATTTTTGTCAATAAAATAATATTTTGCCGCTACAAACAATTAAAAAGCAGTTTGTCAACAAAAAAACATTCTGTGGAAACAAAATTCTATTTTCTTGACAAAATACTACTGTATTTTGTAGCAACAAAATTGGGTGTTATCGAAAAAAACCCTAACTTGTAGGAAAATTTTAAAATGGAGGTAATATTAAAGCCATATTGTTGTAGGCCTTAAAATGAGGAGTCAACCATCAATATCGGTCGGACATCTATGAGTTATGGAACAAAATATACACAAGTTTCCTTTGTATTTCTTTATATTTCCTGTTGTTTATTTGCTTATTTCTCAATAATTTCCTTGGCGACAACTTAGTGGGTTACCATTTTATTGAGACAAAATAATATTTTGTGGAAAAATAGTTTTTTTCGGCAAAACGCTATTTTGTCAAAAAAAATTACTCCACAAAGCTTTATTTTTCTCAAAAATAAAATGTACCATAAATTTCTTAAAACAAAACACTACATTTTAGTAACAAAATGATTTAATTGTGTTGCGACAAAATGGTATTTTGTTGACAAAAAACCAATGCCCCAAATACCCCGTATATTGGTTAAAAATAACATGGAAATCAATAATTAGACAACTGTGAGGTTGATCTGTATGGAACGGCAATAGAACATTAATCGTGTTTAGATGAATCCAGTGTATTATGGAGTGAAGAGTATCTAACTACTAGTAAAACGACCTTCGGCTAATCCAGTATGTCTTCAACTAGTGTTTGATCATCAACCAGTGTATCTTTAACCAGTCCATCTTTAGCGAGTGTATCTTTAACAAGTCCAGCGTATCGATAGTTTTTGGCGAGCTGCACGATACGCTAGGAATTCTTGTTGGTAATAAATGTTCATTTGGCGTTCTATGCACCTGGACATCTGGTATAGAAATTCAGAATCTCCAAATCAATTCGATGATGATGATAATGATAATAATAATATGTGACATATATATTATATAGCGCTTATTGCCAAGGTCTCTAATAAGCGCTTCACAATTATTACCCCCAGTCATTGGAACAAACACCTATGGAATACAATCCATTCCATGATGATGATGATGATGATGATGATGATGATATGATGATGATGATGATGATGATGATGATGATCTGCCCACGATAGTGGTCCTGTATGGACCAGTAAACTGGGGTAGCCGCTACTCGTCTTGAAAGGGTATTTATACTGTGCATAATGTACAATCAAAAGAGGTCCACAACAATAAGACAGTTGCTTAGATTGTACCCCCTCGTCAGAGTTAGGCCAATACTAAATTTTATATAGGCGTATATGTATTTTGTAAAATTAAACAACCAAATTTATAAACAGACCAGTTACTTCCTAAGCAAAAAATAATTAAGGACTTACGAACAGTAGGGTATCAGTATTGAAATTCAACGTCAATGACGCACAATAGACGTGTAGACCACCTCCCATCAGCCAGTCTTCGTCTCAGACACAGGGAAACCCTAAAGAGAGTATAATCCTAATGTCAACAAAAATGTGTTATGGGAGGAGTGACTAATATCGTTATTTTTTTCTATGCCTGTTAAGTTTTATTTTGTGACAGTAGAATTTCCCATGTTCAAGCACCGGTAAATTATCTTTGCGGAATGAATCTTTTGAGATTTGGATGAACGTGTAGGCTACTTGAAGACAATCGTAGTATAAAACGGTTAGTGTTTTTTTTTCAACGAAACATAGATATGACATTCATCATAAAGAGTTCTACAACATCAGGAAAGAATCAGAGTATCTTGATAAGTCATGATAGAATATGGCAGACTTAGGTTTTCATCAATGTTTTTGACTTTGGCTATGTTCCATTTAGTGTAAACCTGCCATCGGAACGATTCGTCAGCGACATTCACCAAAAAGATTGTTAGGCGCGCGTACAGAAAGGCGCGCGTCGAGTGTTGCGTGCATATTGCACGCACGCGTTAGTCCAAAGGCCCTTGGACTTTGGAAATGATCTCTGAATTTCATGAAAATCATTTTAAACTGGTGATAAATTTGGTAAAATAGGACATACAGTGCCATAAACACCATTTGAACAGTACTAGGTCGCCAGGGAATTGCTTACTAGACTTTACCTAACCCAAGATGTTGTACAATTTATATTACTGAATTTCTACGTCTTATTGTAATATCTATCGCATTAATGTAAACACAGGCCTTCTATTCAGCTCCTAATTTAAATTTACCTGAATAACATAATAGACCGCCGATCAATGTTGTATGTCTCTAATTTGATTAGAGCCCGAGCCAGGGGGCTTACTGTTGAATTTCGTATGACCGATTGAACTGCTCGGTAAACCTTCAAGCAACATCAACCATCAACTGTGATTTTAGATACATAAGGTATAGGCCTAGGCATATTTACATTTGGAACCAAATTCTTTAAAACACATTGTTATCATAACCAGTTTGGATTCTAGGATAGAGACCACGACAATTTGTTAGCATTTAGGTCTGTAATACCTACCAAATACCTCAACTTAATTATGATTTTGGAATATTATTTTAATTCAAGTTGTTTACATTGTTTAAGTTTAGTTTTTTTTTTAGATTAATTGTTATCTTAATGTGACAATTTTACGACATTTGTAGGTCCTCTATTTAAGTTAAAAAACCCTTTGTGGTTTCATGAGGGCTCCTTTTTGTCTCTTACGTTTGTTTTAATATTGTATTTGAACAAATAAAAAAGTCTCTATAAAAATGTTTCAATCAGGTTTTCAAGTTGTCTGTACTGTAGTGGATTGTGTAGCCGCGGTGATATATGCACGCGGTGGGCCTATTTTAGGATTTGCCGTTGAAATTTGGAAGAGGATCGTCTTCTTTTCAGAAAGGAGTTACGTCCTCCGTTCTCGAGGTTTGGCTTAGGTCAATGCTCGTGAACTCTGCTATTAGAACTGTTTATAGCCTATTGCTAGATAATGTAATCACATTATTAAATAACTAAAAATCACTTATCTACTTCATATTTTGTGTCATATTATCGAAGGTTGCTAATCTAATTTTGGGTAATGGCTTCTGAGTTCAGCTAACTGGATTTCTCTGTCAAATTTTACTCTCCACATTTATTACCTTATTGCTTATACTTAGGCATTCATATATCATTCACAAATCAGATGATGCGTATAAGGATTATATTCTTTTATTAAATTATTGGATATCAATGTATTTGTGATGATTTTATAAAATCACATTTAGTATTGTACATTAATAGTATGTATCATAGCCTATATCAATCGATTTTAAGTTGAAAGTACAAAGTGAGAAGTATATATATTAACGGGGTCTTTGAATGTTTGACCGATGAGTAAGCAGTGATATTCAAACAATTTTGGAGATTAAATCCATAAGGAGTCGTTTCGAATTCATGACGAGAGAAGAGATGCACGGTTGTTCTATATAAACCTCAGTACCAAAATCTGCCATTACTATCTCGGCCCTTATTTTATAGCATAAAAAGACCACTCTCTATGCAATGTGATTTGGTTCGAACTAAAGGCCAATATTGAAAACCATATTAAAACTCCCTTTTGTGAATAATTGATCTCTGTAGATAGGTGGGAATTGCAACTTTATGGATTAAACCCAACATTTGACCCAGGTTTAGGAAACGATTTACAGGCTCTACGGGAATACGATATCTATCGATTTTTCATTGGTTACAATGATTGGTGTATAGGCCTATTGCATAAAACTACGGCAAAATTACGTTATCTATGCCTATTGAATGGTTTAGTGTTGCAGTGAACTGACAACAAGAGTGCACAATTAAAAATAAGTTGTACAGGAAAAGTCAATATTAAATTTTAGTAATATTAACAACTGTTATAGATCGCGGAAACATGAAAGGGCTTGTTAAGGGTAGGAACCATAACGATAGTATTAATAGGCCTATAATTTTAATAAATAATCAGTGGCAAACGAAATATATAATAATATACATTTTATATAAGATAATATAACCAGATATTAAAATTTCTTTCATATTTTACTTAAAATTAAATAGATGATTCTTGTAGTAAGAGGTCAACCGAATTTCATAACTTATGTCCAATAAAATAATTATAAAAAAATTTGTATTATAAAGGTGTTTTGGCTTATAGGTCTTATTCTTCTTAACGAAATGTATATGGACATATGAATAATAACATAATAACCAGTAATTTAATTATGGTAAGATTCTTAAATTGAAGCCAAAATTGCAACATATTTTAACACAAACGTATATATAGGCCTATTCCTAACTGGTCTTTTTGACTTCCTTCATTCACGTGTTGCTTTAATTTTGTTTCTGTCATGGCATCATAAAAAAGTACCATCTGTGATTCATAGTTGTAAGGAACTCTTATAAAGGGATCAGTGTGGAAATAAATTATGAGAGGCACATAGCCTGCAACAGTGTTGAATTAATCAGTTTACTCAAGTGGATATATTTTACATAGATGTTATTCATTAAAATTAGTTGCGTTACAAGTGTATGGGTTAATGTGCTTTATAATGAAATGCGTACCATTATTGACGCACTTGAACATGTTGTAGAGTTTTTTTTCTTCCATGAACATGCTAAGAAAAGGAAACCTCTAATAATAGGCGTCAGTTTCCATGAGCGACGATTGACTGGATAAAATTAAGTTACGACTTAACGCGTGTTGTAGCATTTTCTCGAGTGGTGTGGTTCTGATTTACATCGCAATTAAATATTTGTAACGTTAATGCTCACAATGTCTCATGAGATAATTAATCTACGTGGGTATAAGCTGCAAGCTCATCTTTTTTTCTTATCAAACTTCCGATGTCCATTTTTTTGCAACGTAAGGCGGACCAGTAATTAGCGTGGAGGTCATTATTAAATCGGCCGTCCGGTAACCAGTGTTCGACAAGTCCAAAAAAAAAACCAAGTTAATAAAATTAAGGTGTAAGAAGGCCTCTATATGGAGGACCTTCTCCTCAAACCCTATAGGCCTATCATATAGACCCTAGGATAGACCTACTCCTCTTGATGACAAATATAATAATAATATTTAATAAAAGTCGATTGATCTCGATTTTTGAAAAAGCCTTTTCGTTACACGTTATATAAATCAGTGAACATTTCGGATGTTCACATTTTCCAATTTTAATTCAAACTAAAGTCTTGAATGTTTTTTTTAACATGGTCGTTTATGAGAAGTGGTGGCTTCATGTGAGTTGCATAAAAAAAAGACGACAAACCAATATTTGGTAACTGGTCACTGAAAAATGGTCACTTAAAAAGAAGGTTAACAAAGGTGGTCCCTAAAAGTGGCTGTCGTTTAAAAACAAAAAATCTTTTAATAGAGAAGTGATTATTCAAATTAAGTAGTCGCAAAATAGAGGTTGTAATGTACAAGAAATAATATGCTAATGTCGCAAGGAGGGACTTCGGAAAGTGTCAGTTCAGAAGAGAGACCGATAGGATATTAACAGCTATGACTAACTGAAGGAAAATTGTACTTGTAGATCAATTTAATTGGTTATGTATATTTGATTAAGACCGATTGAAAAATTCCTTGTCTCCTCTAATTATACAAGATTGAATACGCACTCCAATTGATCTTCAAATTTAGTTTTTGTCAGTTTTTGTCAGTTTCTGTCAGTTTTTTGTCCGTAGGCCTTCATAACAGTTACCGTACCGAAGCCTATATTCGCACATACTCAGTATTAAAAAAAAAACCAAAATGTTCGATACCCTGCTCTAGTCTTGGTTCAAGACGGTGATTTGATTTAATTCGTGAAAGAAACAATCAAAAGGCATTCATTGCGTTCCATAGCAGGTGAATTGCCATACCTTTCTGATGTTTGAAACGATAAACCTCAAACCACTAAAACTTCATCTTTTCCACTGATGACGCATTTCATTAAACACTCTAGGCATATAATTACAGACTTGTCTATTATACTTGGACATATTTATAGCAAAGGCCTAGCTGCTTTTGAAAATTATTTCTTTTGTTGACCTATACTGAGCCCAGTTGCTGAAACATCAGAAGGCTAAACTGTATTATGTTTGTGCATGGTGATCAGGCTTTGATTCAATCTTCGGACCAAATCTTGCCATTTGTCAAGTTAATTTTCTCACGGCATTAAACAGCTATTTAACGTTTATATAACATACTATTTTACCCGGTGGGAGAATATAAACAGGTTATCAAATTATATAATCGGTAATATGATTTACAAATCTTGTGGGGCTGAGTCTGGGGACATTGTTAAGGGACAATGGTAATAATGTCCTAAACGAAGTCCCACAAAATCTGAGCTATAAAACAACATGCATGAAACAGTAGCCTACCAATCGTCAACTGTCTATCTACTACTATATCTGTCTAGTTGGTTATTATCCCTCTTTTGGTGAATTTTTACTATTTTTTTTAATATATCAAATAATCCTTGACCTAAAAACATTTAAATACAGTTTTAAAATTCCCCCGCCGAGGCGACTGAAACCTGCTATCGCTTTTGTCTGGAGCGTGTAGACCAACAAGCCACATCACGCATTTGGGACCATCTTCATTTTACGTTTTCTGAACTATTCACACCGTTGACCCAGTTTAAAACAACATTAATCCTCATCACTTCAAACATTAAACGAGAGGACCACTGTGTAAAACATTGCACATGTCCTTCAGCGGCCGTTAGTGTAAAAGTGCAAAACTCAACAAAAGACCACCACTCAAAAGACAAACTCAAAAAATAAATGACAAAATAAAAACAAACAAGCGAAAAATTAGAAAAAAAACAACAAAGAACACCCCCCCCCCAAAAAAAAAAAAAAAACCAGACGCAATACATACGTCTGGAAAGGGATATCTACACCCCATTGGTATATTAATCTTAGCTAAGGATTGTCTTAATTGGAAAACATGGGAATGAACTCCAATAAATTTTTACTGTGATAATAATGTTTTCATCTTACAATTATCTTACATTCATTAAATTATTAATGCAATTTGAATACTATACCACACCGTTCAATAAGCGACACTAAATATTATTATTACCGTGGATATATTTTTATGATTCAATTATTTTTTGTGACACCAGAAGGTTTTATAATTTAATAAAAATAATCTTTAATATTAATAATAATACAATAAAAAACCACACACAAAAGTTCGAGGTGGGGTCCCTGGTGATGATTGGATACCTCATTGATTGGACAGTACACTAGGAGGCAATCCCTTACTCTTTTTTCGAAGCGTTTACTGTCTTTTTAACGTGCAAATTCGCCATGTTGCAAACAGGACCAACTGGGGGACAAAATAAATGATATTAAGGGTATGAAGGATCAAACAATTTGAAAACTCGATACACGGTGGACCAGCGCGGAAGTTATTGAAATAAACCGCAGACGATAAGTTTAGATTTGCTATAAACTAGTGAAGGTATAGTCTGGTGCTGACAGACAATATTGTTTTATATTATTAGCATTACGTATATTCATGATAGATTTGTTATATTGTTTACCTCCATTATGATGATTATTATGAGTGGGATTATCATACGGTACGTTATCAAAATCATTGTTACCATCATTAACAGCATTATTGCCATTACAAACAATCACATGACGCATCTTTGTAATTATTTAATTAAATATGTACGGTATGTATTAAAGATGTATTGTCTCTTGGAAAAATGACAAAATAATATTTCGGAAATACTTGCTTATTAAAAAAAAAGTTATGACCATAACACAAGAAATCAGGATATTTAACAATATTCACTCCTAATTTTGCAACGTTATATGCTGAAAATTAGCCAAAAACATTAAACAGGATGGAAGCCTCTAAAATTGTGACCATTCCTCAGTGCAAAAATCGTATTACATTATTAGCAAACTAAGACATTTTTTCCAGCTAACATTATTCTTTTACTTTATAATACCCTTATTGAACCCCATCTTTTATACTGTAATGTGATTTGGGCTGCTGATTATCCCACAAACCTTAATAGACTCAATAATTTAATTAAACGTACCGTTCGCTTCATAACATTTTCTCCATATATTGCTCCATCTGACCACTTTTCAAAAAAAAAATTAACTATTCTTAACCTATATGATTTACACAAAACGCAAGTTGCTTTTTTATTTTTCAATTTTTTCTTAACATACTTCCACCAACAATGTCCATTCTTTTTTCACACAAACAGACTTATCATAACTACAATCTACGAAATATAACGAACCCTCGCTTACTTAACATCCCTTTAGTCAAACTTAAAATTTTTGAACACTTTATATCCGTCTCTGGGCCACGCTTATGGAACGCAATTAATGACCAATTAAAAAATAGTATATCTCTATCTGTATTTCGTAAGAATATTAAGAAGTACTATATTTTTTTGTATTGTAATTAGCCTTTTTTCTGTTTTTTTTCTGTTATTTTATAATTCATAATTATATATGTATTTGTATTATTATTTATATATAGAGTCATCTCGTGACAAGTTCCCACTTCTAGAGATGACCCCGACTTTACTTGTTATTTTGTAAATATATTTTATATATTGATTACACTGGTCGAATAAATGTGTTTATGCAATGCAAAAAAACAAGCCACATAATAAGCAAGTTTATTTCAACATTAATTTTAATGAGTTTTGGTCACTTTTATGACAACGCATCTTCTACAACTTTATGTAACTAACCGTAGAAACACAATTATTGCTGAAGAAATATGTACGGTAACCGAAAGTTCCAATTAACATAATTCCTGAGTTATAGTATTGACATAGTCTGATTTGTGGACCTGTGTGTATACCTGTAAATTGATATTACAGACCATTTAGAAAAATTATTTCACATTTATCCTGGGAATAAGATCAAATAAAAGTATTTATGAGTAAATTTGATCGTTGACCGCAAGAGAGGTTCCCAGCCCTTGGCACCGATACACTCGTGTGTGTTTGATTGACTACCATAAAAATTAAATGATATTCCCGCAAGAATCCAGGGCCCCAGGTACGTTATCAGCCTTCGTCGAAGTGGGCGAGTATGGGTTCGGGGTCCGTGGTGAATTATCTGGCTTTATTTTCAAAATAAAACATGAATTTGATAGCTTTTGCCTTTCTTTAGTAGTAGTAGTATTTATTGAGTTCTTTTGAAACGTCGTGCACTCAGAACAACAATGAAAAAAAAAAGAAATTAAAAACGTAAACTATACAGGCTTAAATTGACAAACTTATATGCATAGGAATGCTACTTAAACAAAAATAAATTATACAATTATTTATACAATGTAGGCATAACTTAAAAGTGCTAATATCGTGGATATCAGGGGCGCAGCCAGAGGGGGGTCGGAGGGGCCCCCCTAAAATTTTGAGAAAAAATGTTTCCTAGTAAAAAAGTTATAATGTGAAGAATATTATAGTATAGCATGGGTTGTAAACCAGCCATCGCTAGTAATTCAGACTGAAACTGAACTGCGAAATAAAAAAAAAGAGGAAAAAATGTTTTTTTTTTTGCTCTTCAAAACGACAGAGGCAACCACGCCCACCCGGACCTCCCGAGTTGGGACCAAGCCCCGCTCCATCGGGCAAATCCTGGCGCCACCACTGCTGACCCCCCTTTCATTCCAACCTGGCTGCGCCCCTGGATATATCAAGACTTTTTGCAGAAATTGATAATAGACCTATTCCATAGGTTTTTTCCATGAAATATTATGATATTTCTTACAATATTTATTATTATTGAATGTAATCAGACATGCAAGCAGAAAACTCTTGTGTATTTTTGGATCATCAAAGAAATGGTGATGTCGAAAATTTGGAAAACTTGAAGTGAACATATTCCATACCACTTCAAGATTGTGTGCAATGAGATCATCTTTAAGTTCATTATAGGGCCTATATAATATAATAATGCATTATAATGTAATTTGGCAATGTTTTAATAAATACTGATAAACAGTTAATATAAAACTGATGTTGCATGCTTGAAAATAAAAAAAAATAAACAAACAACATATATTGACAATCATTCGGGCTATGATCTTAGGCTGTGTTTATGTACTTTTTTGTTGTCTGGATAGGCCTGCTGTCACAGTGGTCCACCTCCAGCAGAAATTTTTACAAGTGTTTACGTATGACCAAAAGTCCGCATAGTGCTTAGTCTGGTCAGTGTCTAATATCATTATACCTCATTAAAATGACTGTCTATCCATATTCACCTGGTTTTTAGAAAGTGGGTTAAGGTTTAATTATTGGACTGTGAAGTGTAGACCACTGATTGCCTTTTACAATGTTCTTGATCTTCACAGAGGCTTAAGTACTTAGTGATTGTTGTCTTTTAATCTGTATTTTGTTACATTTGTTAGGATAGTTTATTCACTAATAACTGCATTCCAGTTTTACTGTTCATTAGTATTTCATTGATAATTTTGTCCGTTTATCTCTTCTTCATTACTAAATTTAATTCACTATTCCCATTGTGTGAACGATCTAACGACAAGACGTAAGGTCGTTGATAAACAGGGGCGGCGGAACGTTTTTGAAATATAGGGGTGGTGAGGAACGAGGTTAAATTTTGCTCAGCTACCCAAGCCCAGTTAGATTTTGAGGAGCAAAATATAAAAAAAAGGTTATTGCCTCTAAATTTGTGCTTTCTTAGAACCTGAAGTTGCTTTTTGGACTGCTATGTTCATATTGTGAATTTAGTAGTTGGGTGACGTTTCTGGGGTGGGGGGGGGGACTGTTCCCCCTCCGAGTTATCACCCTCTTCCACCGCCCATGTTGATATATCATAATTCAGTTATAAGAATACGTAAAATTGTAAATTGATTTCATCAGCAATTACAATAGGGAGTTTTTGTAACTTTACAACGATAACAGAAACGGATAAGTCACATCGTTTTTGCAAGTTGTTAAATGTATTAAAAATAAATCCAATCTTCTAAGAATGCTGTAGTTTATGATCTCAATTCTGAGCTGAGACTCCAACTCTGGCAGATATTTAACGAGTTTTTTTCAACCCAAACATTAACAAAGTTTGACGTACGTTTATGTCTTTCTATTAATTATCGTATTTTGTGATGTTGCAAAACCGCACTATGAACATTTTACCATTTTATAACTTATAAGAGATTATAGGAGATTATCCCCTTGAGGGATACTGGTCAACATCGGAACACTATAAATAAATGACTGAGCTGGTGGGTAGGGCTGCGAATGTCCCAATTATTATATCCAAGGCAAACAAAATACATTATATAGCCTACTATTTGTAGGTTTGCATGGTTAAATCAAACGGGAGTTAGGCCTATGACGATTAGTCCCCAGGTCGTCCATACTCACCACTTAGGGGTGACTGTGAGTATGTACGACCTGAGGACGATCGAAGTACATTGATCAAAACGTTGAGCAGCTCAAAAATTCTTTTCAGAACTATACATGGTGTACTGCAAAATTACAATTAATCAATCAATCAATCAATCAATTAAATCAACCAATCAATCAACCAATCAATCAATCAATCAATCAAATAATTATGGTACCGTACAATATATTAATAATATATTAATAATATCGATATTTAATATTTGTTTTTCCATTTTTTCGATTTATTTACTTAAAAAACACATATAACGGACACAACTGGTGATAACCCAGTCAGTTGTACCGCCACCCACATTTTAACCCAGGGACTTGAAAATACTCTTACAGTAGTTTGATACTCTAATTCGGTACCTCAATGAGGTATGATTTATATTGTTTTTAAACCCATGATATTTGCACTTTTCTTCTCAGTAGACAATGAATTCCATAACTTTGGTCCCTGTGACCTTTTGATGCAAATTCTGTTTTGGTTTTGTTCAAGTTAGAATTATTTACCTTTCTAGTAAGGTGACTATGTATATCACTTCCATTAAGAAATTATTCATTAAACGCAATATTTACAAATAAATGTTGGTATTATGTAGGCCCAGTTGATTCAGCTGCAAGATGAAATTATCACGCGTAGTTTTCTTGGTTGATAATTTGCAGTATCGTAATCCGTCCTGGTCGTCATAACACGCAATATATCTTCAACATAGCATATAGTTTAAAAGTGTTCTATCAACACTGGGATTAGGACTGGCACCTTCAATAGTCCCTGTAATTCACCAGGATCTGCGTTTTCATCCATTCGCTTGCTTCTGTATATACATGACGACTCTCTACAGCTTAATCCGCAAATCGCAGCTCACCTTCAATGGAGATAGTTCTTAGTTCCGGCTGTCAATTTTCACATTTGCGACGTCTCGTCACAATGGAAGAACTGTTATGCCTCCAGATCAGTTCCCATGATAACCTTGTTTCATAGGAATTAGAAGAATAGAAAAATGGGAGGATTATACTAACCAATTAAAGGATAAATATAAATAATCGACCATCCGTTAAGCATGTTTTTTTTTTATCTTCTCAACAACTGTCTTGATGAAACGCTTTTACGACCTAAATACAACACTTTGTAATTATGTTTTTGTGTTGTAGCCACTTTTCACTGACTCATTGTTGATAAATGGATTACAATATATTGTACAAAAAGACACTGATCCAACAATACTTTCTCCACCTTAAAAAGCCCAACGTGGCTGACTCGGAACTAATGAGAGGCCCTACCGAAATTTATTTTAAAAATTGATTATGCCTATCCAGCTTCATATCTACTGTTTGCGTAGTGATTTATTTTGTCAGATGTTAGACCTACATTTTGTTTTGTATCTCTGGTGATAAGTTTTTAACAATTCCAAATTTTCAAAATGATTTTAGATGCAAAAATATTACTTTCTCATTTTCAAATCAGTTTATTTGTTTACACACAGCTTCATGTACTGTCATACTGCACCGTGATCTCTTAGTTTAATGTCCATTGCTGCTGAAATAAAACTTGACATATTCATTCCAAATGTATTCATTGAATTGTTATTTAGTCTTTCCTAATTCATAATAATAGATTCAAGAATAGGACTGTCTTCCTTCGAGATAAATTTACTTCGTTTACACGCGACTCCATAATTGTACTGCAATGTCACACCATGCCCACCCTTATTTCATTGCTTCATACCATAGGTTTTCTCACTGTGAGTGAGATTAGGTATTGAGTTGACTCGTCGACTGCCTCCTCTATTGAAACTGTTTTATTAGAAATTACTGATGATGACAAAGGTACATTGTGATAAAGGCACATTTTCTGCACTGCAATCCTAGTGTTCAACAAGGATGGCTGCAAAGATTTATTGGTTATTGATTGTTAAGAGAAGAAATCGTGATTCCAAATTCATTAATATTACATCGTTAATCTTTCCTCTTTCACAATTCACTAATTGATTTTTAAAGATTCACTGATTTATTTTGTAATATATAGGCCTATTTTTTGCATCAAAGAATATCTAGGCTATTTTGAACGAAATGATAGCTATGGGTGACAAAAAAAGCAAGGATGACCAAAGTATATAGATAAACTGCACTTAATGGTTATTAGGCCTATATGTGTCAAAAGTTTCATAATTAAGTTGATCCACATTGAAAGAAATCCCACGCGTCTGATTTCAAAATTCCGTCTGTTGATAATAAAGAAAATTACAAGTAACTTGTGTTGAAAGAATCACGGATATGTTTAAGTTAAAAATTAAATCGTACTAGTAGGTCTATGTTTGCTCATCACATACCAACATGCGTAGATTTATTAACAGGCCACCAAAATCGGCACTAAAAATATTATGAGTTGTTATTTAGAAAGATAGAAATTAATTTTAAGTGGTAAATTGGATCTTTATACTGAAAAATATAGATACCAAATCATCGAAATAGCTTATGCAGAAACCGAACGGTACAACTTTGACAAAAATGGGTGGGGCGTCAACAGTCACCATCCCAAACAATTTTTTTTTTGGCAAGCACCCCTCAATTTTTAACCGATTTCTCTTTAAAAATGTATCAAAATGCTCAGGACCACAAGCTGCATCTATTGAGATCTATCCCCTATGGATCTGAAACATCACCATTTAATAGCCAGCCCACCACTAATGGAAAAAGTTGTTTTTTCCAAGCAGCATTCACGCTGAAAAATACAGATTCCAAGACAAAAGTCAGGGTAAATTAATCATGCACATACTCCTGCTTCCCTTTGTTTGGCTTTTAGAAACCATAGAGTTAGTCTTGGTTCAAGACGGTGATTCGGTTTAATTATTGAAAAGACAATCAAAAGTCACCCATTGCTTTCCATAGCAGGTGGATTGCCATACCTTTCTGATGTTTGATATTAACGACAAACCTCACACCACTAAAATGTCTTTATCCACTGGTGGCGCATTTTATTAAACATTTAAAATATAATTAATATACAGACTTGGGGCAAGTCCACCATTGAGTACCGTATCCCTACATTCCTGTCCACTAGTGGATCTGGCCAATCTACGGCTCCACCCAACTTTAGAGGTCTAGTCCTCTGTGCTAACAATGCAGTTTTTTTTTATTTGACAACCATCGTTTAAATATTTTCAAAAGAATATGTATTGTACAGCTTAATTTAATTAACAAGCAAAGTCATGAACTTTTTACGCCCTGGTAGGAGTCCTCGTCATCAGATCAACAGTATTTTTCATACCTTTAATAACTAATGGACGACATACGGCCAATGGCGCCCGATCGGCTTCGTATTCAAGCTGGGAATAATGTCGTTACATTGCACCTGGGCTTGGTAAATTAACCATATTAATAGTGTCCCATTATATAATTAATGTTGACTTCGTCATAACAGTTTGAAGGGGCTGTACGATGGGTCGACAGGCGCGCTCGTCCAGTGTCTTAAGTGTTGGTGTTATAGGCCTATTTTAAATAATAGCAAAATGCCACGAATTGTCTCAAACAAGGTAGACCTAATAACTTTATTTAAAATGAAATATAAAAAAATTATTAGTACTTTGAAAACATGAAATACTGTATACTTCATGTAGAAAGTTGGAAAATTAGTAGGTAGACATCGTATGTATTTCACCTATTCCTAATTTACCATAGATAATAACACAAGATTGCATCCGTAGACTGATTAAAGCTCTGTGATTAAATGGTTATTAATATTAATATTTACTAACGTAATAAGTTACATTTTAATAAAAAAAATGACCAGTAGTAGATATAATACAATACCACATGTTGTTGACCATTCCCATGGGTACACTTTGGTAGATCGGCTTGAGGCGACAACTCGGAAGGCTGGATGTATTAATATGAGGTAATAGATGACAAGGTCAATAATTTTACCAATTTAAGAAAAAAAAACAATACTACAAACACTTTGGACATTGGCCAAAAAATCTCGTCTATCTTGAAGTGCGCTAACAATCAATTAGGCCTATATCGTCAAATTAAATGTGTGGTAAAAGGCGGATCTAGTATTGTCAGTTAAGGGTGAGATTGAAGGCAATTAGCATGTACCTCCATATAAATTGTTATTATCGATAGCAATTGGGGTCCCTATGGCATTTGTCCTCCATACTGCTGTATTTAACGCCCATTTTCATTACAAAGAACTAAAACGTATTTTCAAGTCATTTTAAGGGTGGTGAGTGTCTTAATGTCCTTTAAAGGGCAGCTTCACCCAAAAAATTACTATTCATTATATGTTTTAGTTTATCATAAAAAGTATATTCAACCCTATTTGGGATTTTTTACGATTTTATCCCCTTAAGTTTCATGTATATAATAAAAATAAACACTGGATCCCATCCCTATTCTTTTACACTATTAAAAAATAGCAAAGTGGGTAATTTTTTTATTATCAAATAAAAATGGTTACTTTACAATATATAAAACACACAATAATAGTATTTTTCTATATATTTTTAGAATGATCGTTGATTTTTCACAATTTATTTAAAATACCCCTCTTTCAGACAATTTCTATGTAAAAGAATAGGGATTCTCTTGTAATTTGAACTATCCCCCACTTAGTCATTTTCGTCTATTTCACCAATAATTATGATAGGTAAAATAAATTGTAAAAATTCAGAAACAGGGCTGAATATACTTTTTATGATAAACTAGATCATATAAGGAAAATATTTTTTTGAGTGAACCTGCCCTTTAAGCCATTACACCTCAAGCTGCCCCAGTCGTAGTTAAGTCATTCATGCATACAAGTCAATAGGCTCAAAGCCTGCAACAAATATAATCCAAAGTTATAATTTACTTATCTTATAATTGTTTGGACAATGCTATAATTCCATCATAATTCGTGTTAAAATAAAAAATCAAGCATACAACCGCTTGGCTTACATTTTTTTCACAGACATACCACCATAGGCCTACCTGTAATATCCTGTAGTATCACAACACTAATAAAATCAGGCCTCCGATACGCAACAGTTGAATATTAATTAAGAATGTTTTTTAAATCATAACGATATGACTTATAATGATTGGTAAAACTGGTTTTGTTTAATTTTCTTTAATTGTATTCGAGGTAGTAAAATGCAATATAAATAGCACCTTCAATACTCGTATTTTTCATGAACAATACCACACATGTATCAATTAATATCTTGTTTATTTTCGTATCTAGGACTATATTATGATAATACAATTATTTAACAAACAATATATAGGACTGATAAAACAATTATATTTTAAATTTGATATTTTTCAATTGCAGGATTGTGCACATCCGCCAGCACCACCAAAAGGTAAATATGTTTTGGTGTTTTCATACCTTGAATTTTGTAAAGATTGACCAATTGTATAAATTCGTTTATTGAATGGCTCGGTTAGAATTTGCCAGTAGACTTATTTAATCAGTCG
>JAOTQE010054481.1:0-20202 GCA_025631205.1 Nesometra sesokonis
TTCCGCAATTATTCGTCCCGGAACGCACAATTGCGGGACCATTCCGCAATTGTGTTGGCAGTGTAAAAGGGGTATTAGATAGTTGTAGATTTTATGTTCTGAAGCAATTTACAACTCTCAAAAAGTAAAAATTGTACAAAATTTGTGATTTATTTCTAGGCCCAAAACTTGTAAATTCTTGCTATGGGCAATGTTGCCTCGCAAGCACCACATGATCATTAACAGTTTTGTTAAAAGTTAACTTAGTTTAACTTCAAAAACCCACATTTTTAACTTTCTTTGATGATAGAATTAACGTCGAAAGCATACCCTTTTTGCTGGCAATCTTTGTAAAAATCGTCATTTTTCAGAATTAAGGATAGAAAACGCCGTTAAAAACAATGGTTGAGATTTACAATCGACAGAAAAACTTAATGTTGCGTACAATGATGCCACGATTTTTTAGTTATTTCTTATTCGATTGTTGACCTGTAGCGTCGTGGTGATGCCCTCTATGTTGATTTTGTATAAGCATGGTGGTATTAAAGATATAAGAATATGTAACACATGTTACGCATGCAAAATATATAAAAGTATAAAGTTACCTCTACAGGTGTCCCAACTGTCATTGGAAGTCCTTCAGCAGTTGAGAAACCTTTATGCAACAAAACTTTGGAGAATTCTACTTTATTTTATTAATATTATACTTTAATATTAAAACAGGAGAAAGGAAAATGGCATATGTTGTTTTGAGCAAGATGAATTTTGAATCTTTTGTTAAACATCTTTTACTTGTTCGTCAATATCGTGTTGAAGTTTACCAGAATAAGGCAACTGGAAAAGGCAACGACTGGGTCTGCGAATTTAAGGCATGTATCTTCTTTAAATTGTTTTTATTTAACAAATTTGTAAATAAAAATTAAATATCATGCATTGATCCATGAAAAATGACTTTGTGGTTATGAAAATTTAATTTGTGGTATTCTCTTTATATCTAATAAAGCCTTGCTTGTTGTCGAACATCCTTTGCTTTGCAAAAAGTGTTTAGTGATGAATAAATTACCATAATGAAAGAATATTGAAATTTGACTTTTTTGCCTAAAATATGCTTTTATTTCTAGGGTTCACCTGGTAATTTGACTCAATTCGAAGAGCTTCTTTTTGGCAACAATGACATGTCATCATCGCCAGGGGTGATAGCAGTCAAGATAGGGGGTCAGAGGGTACTGGGAGTTGGCTATGCAGATGCCACACTGAGAGAGATGGGCATCTGTGAATTTGCAGATAATGACCAGTTTTCTAATTTAGAGGTAAATTCATTGGTATTTGTATTAGTGCTGTTGGCCATTTATAGAGCGCATAATACAAAGTATCTATGCGCTTTCACAGGTGTCTTTTGAAAACAAAACAGAAAAAAGAAAAGAACATTAGAAACAGGAGGTAACAGAATGAACAAAAATATAATGGTGTACATTTATATACACACCAGTATCCATCTAGAAGATGCTCATGGTGCTGTGGACCAGATGTTACACATTCCTATGACTTTCTACTCCCCTAAGGGTCACGTCATTTTATGCAGCCAGTACTTGGTTGTACTTGTGCTATTTCAGCTGTCCATGGCAGGGGTCATGCATAGACCAGTACACCATGGTAACCCCCTACTCGTCTCGAAAGATGTACTGGGTTCTTTAAAGGGCACATGTGATGTCTGTGTACACTGGGCCTATGGTTTATAGTACTTATCCGAGATGACTTGTTCCACAACCAGAACCATGGTGCGAGTGGGCCTCGAACCCATTCTGTTGTTTATGCATGGTTTCACGGTTCCCCTGCCTTAACCGCTCGACCATACGACTCACACATCTATGGGTTTGAACCTCTCTTTGACAATAGAGAGAGGAGACTCGCGAACAGTAACAGGAAGAATATTCCAAAGGTTTTTGCCTGCAATCAAGAAGAACTTTTCACCACAGGTCTTCAAACGGCATGGTGGAATATAAAGAATAATATGATTAGAAGTAGATTTGAGAGTATGAGTATAAGAACATTGTTGAATTAGATTGGATATGTATAGGAGACTGAGAATGAAGAGATTTATAAACAAACAATAGTAAACGCTTATACATCTGTTGTAGCATTTGCTGCTCAGCCTACAAATCACAAGGCTATGAGTTTAAAACTCTTGGTTCTTGGGTAATTAAGACTTTTCGTCTGCGTTGCCTCTCTCCAAGCAGGAATTTACTTGCGCTTCTGGTACAAATGCCAGACAACAGCTGCAACCTTACGGAATGATTCTAAAGTGTCACCTGTATTTTTGGTTCCTATTTGACAAAATAGGAATCTTTTCAGTAGTTTTTCAAGATTATGGTATGTGACTCTGTTACGTTGATGTCACAATAGTTTGTAAACAGATAAATGCAACTTTACAAACAGTACGAATTTTAGCATACATGTAGAGTTGGTAACCCAGTTGTGTCCTATCAAAATATTAATAGACTTCACTCGACAAGTTCCTTCCTTGTGGTAAAAATCTGGGTTATAATCTCCTTCACCATGGTAATAACATGACCATAAATACATAAACTCACTGTACTTGTATTTGACAGGTTTGTGAGGGTTGTTACCTGCTCCGCCATGTACATTGAAAGTACTAAATAAACAATATACAATCACAAAGGTGCAAGATTGTATCATTCTTATAGCACAAAAGTAACTATGCTCTATATCTGTCAATTATTTCCAACACCACAAAAAGAAATCTTACAATGGATTTACCAAAAACCGAAATTAACCCACTGACCCGAAGTTAAATAAAAACCACGGTTCTTGCAGGGTCTTGTGATTTTGTTGAATTTTACTCCTAATTTTGAGATGGGTCTCTCTGTGTTTCCACAGCAGCCACTGCCGCAGTGCCACCCAACACTACACAACACTAAGGCTCATTAGAGAGTAGAGCTGATGTGAAGTGCTTAGAGGCCTTACACTCTGATGAAGTATTTTTATCATCCACCGATGTATACAATCAAAACTGTATACATACAATATTTTTTGCATTCTTTAAATAGCAGTCCGAAAGATCCACTAATCAACTTCAAGTAAGAAAGTATAATGCATACTCCAAGCAATGAGATATATGCCATCGTCACAAGATTCAATATTTCAACATAAATTATGTTGAAATATTGAATCTTGTCACTATGGCGTGTATCTCATTGCTTGGAGTATGCATTATACTTTCTTACTTAAATAGCAGTTATTTGTAAATTCTTTTTGCAGGCTCTTCTTGTACAATTGAGCCCAAAGGAGTGTTTATTGGAGAATGTAGGCGGAGACACCAATCCTGAAGCCAACAAGCTCAAGCAAGTCATTATGAGGAGTAACATTCTAGTCACAGAACGTAAACGAACAGAGTTTGGCACAAAAGATATTGTACAGGATCTAAACAGGCTTCTGAAAAGCAAAGGGGATGAACAGATCAACAGTGCTGCAATGGGTAATATTAAGTGTACATCCCCATTAGAAAATGTTGTCAAGTCTTATCACAATGGATAATTGGATTAATTTTCACCTGATTGTCTAGCTATACAGTTTATTCCTACCCTTTATAAACATTTAATGTGATAAGCCAGTAAGGTGTTTAATTCAAAATTACCCTACGTTCCTTTGAAAATGTATAGGTAAAATTTATCACACTCTAATTGGAATGTACACATAATGAATATTTTACATCTTGGAGTCCATATTAAGTGGCCCCAATTTTGTATTCAAGGGACATTTTTCACTCACAACTGAAATATTTTGGTGTCCATATTTGGGGTAAGGGAGGGTGCTTCAGGATATTAAGTCCCTCTCCCACTTTAAATCTACCAATGTGGACTGTACTTACCGTTGATAGTAAATCATCATCACCTTTTATGCTGTTCATCTTGTATACTGTAGACATTGCATATGCTATTTATTTGCAAGGCTCTGTTTTAGTGTTCTTTTGTTCTATCACAAACTTTTCAATAGATGTATTTTTTGGTAGTAAAGTACCATATATCTGTAAGCTAATCAGACCAATTTCAATTACTTTTAATTTCACAGCTGAAATGGAACACAAGTATGCAATGGCATCCTTAGCAGCATTGATTAAATACCTGGAGGTAATTTCGCTATGATTATTTATTGAATTTTTTTTCACCTATCAGAAGTTTGGCCAATAGACCACAAACTTTTTGAAATCATGTATATGATATTCCTGCATTTACCTTTATTGTCTTCGTCACATGCAGAGCTCTCAAGTCTCCAGGATTTTTGGAGCATTTCCTGGGCTACCCGAATTACCAGATTTTCTACAGGAATTTAATTTTTCCACATTTTCTCCAAGTTTTATGGATGTTTTATTACTTAACGCATATTTTCATTCATATGTTGACCACAAGCAGGAATATAAATTATTTAATGTTCTTTGTATGTAATAATCTTGTATTAATAATGAAAAAATCATCCCATGTTTGATATTTATTAAGTATATTTTACACTTTTTGCAGTGCATATGTTACAAATGGTAGCTTCTTGATGATCACGGGGTCATGCCAAACACAAACTTTGCTTTATAATTTAAAGGTTTACATAATAAAATAGCCATTATGAAAATTTTGTATACCAGAAATTTGTATTTGTTGTCCAAAAAAGCACAAGAATTTTGGTGGTTGCTTACGGGATGTAAATTATCATAGAAACAATCCAACAGGAATTCCCTGACAGCAGGGCAAAGCCCCCAACAGGGGGGCACGGGACCCCCAACGAGTTGGGCAAGTTAAATTTTTAGGTGGGCGTGTCCCCGGTTTTCAGTCTGATGAGCAGAAAAAAAACCGTCATTTGCCATGTTTTGCGTGCTTGTTTAGCCCGTTTTGGTTTTGGGGCTCCATCTGCCCCTTGTCGTTACCCTACCAAGCCCCGACGAAACCTTAAATTTCTCCCCAACGGGGGAAAAGGTCCCCCGCTGGCTAGCGGGGCCCCTCCCCTCAGCGCCGCCACTGCAATCCAAACTTCAGAAGTATCCGCAGCCACTTATGTGAGATAGTCGCAGACAAGAGGTGCCGCATGTACTGGTTAGATAGGAAGAACAAACAAGCTTTTGAATGAGTGGACATTACAGCACTTAAGAGAAGTGTTGGTACTGTTTCAAATGTGAACTAATTTCTATTGTCAAGTTCTTAACTTTCATTTTGCAATATGAGAAAGTTAATTACATAAATATTTTAATGATTTTCTGGTCATATTTAAGTGATGACTCATCTGTATAGTTTACTCCGGACACTGTGTGAATTGAATGTTTTGATTTTCTTTACCTTACTAGTTTCTTGGTGATGAAACAAATTTTGGACAATTTAAGCTAGACACATTTGACCTAAGCCAGTATTTGAAATTAGATGCAGCGGCTGTTCGTGCACTCAATCTGTTTCCTTCTCCAACTGATGGTTTGTAAAATTTACAATATGTATTTGTGTATTAGCAAAATTTTATTCAGATGCTGTAATAAATTTATTTTCAGTAGTAGTTGTGGTTTAGAATCCCAATTGAGAAGTTGAGAGATCGGGACTCACTCGTGCCAGTTGCTTGTACACCTGGTTAATGTACTTTACACACATTGCTTCAGTCTACCCAGCTGTATGATGTTTACCGGCAAATTGCTGGGAAATAAACTGCGATGGACTAGCGTCCTATCCAGGGGGAGTATCACACTCTCACCTATACTTAATGCTACTAAAACTGGAAATAGGCCTTCAGCATGGAAAGAAGTTTTACTTTTCAATAAAATATTTGTTTGTGAGAGGAATATAGTGAAGAAATGAGGCATTCAGCCTTAAAAAAATCTTTGTGTTTCTTAGTCCCAGTCATATAAAGATCTTTAAAATCAGAGGTTCTATTTACTTTCAGTATTCTTCTGTCTGTTTGGCTAAATATAGTTATCCTAAAAATTGTGATAAAAGCATAGACTATACTAATGTAGACTATAGGACTTTAAATTAAATCAAATGATTGAAAATACAATAAAAACACTAAAACAAATTTTTAAAAATAAAAACAATTTTGACTGACCAACTTCAAATCCAAAAAAAAAATTATGTTTGGAACCACAATTTTTAGTCCTTTTACCTTTATGTGACTCTACAGTGCTGTGCTATGAATACAACAAACTGATATGAGCTCACCTTAATCTACAGTGTCGACTGACTTTTTGAATGAATAATCTAGAGGTGGGCTTGTATTATGGAGTGGGCTATCCATGGGAAGATTCAGCAGAGCTGAAAAGAGGAGCCCTTTGAAAAAAATAACACCCTCCAACTAGGGTTAACATGGTAGATAATGGCAGTGAAAAGGTAGATTTAGATAGTTAACAGGGTTAACCCTATAAAACTTACCATTCACACATAACATTAACATTATGACCAAAACCCATAAATTTCTCAATTAACATAAGGTCACCTCTCCTCTCAAGGGAGACTACCAATGATATGCTGTCAACAATGCTCTTAAAATACATAGAAAAATAATACAGTTATCAATAGACCTTCAGACTAATTAAAACTGACATCACAGCAATCACTTATGACCTTAAGGTACCAATAGCACTACTGTGCTGCTAGGTAGATCTTCATAGTAATCTAACATGGTAGACCCACCTTGTTGGAGGGTGTTATTTTTTTCAAGGGGAGGTCTGGTGGCAAGTTCCATGCTGAATTCATGACACTTGGGTTTTGTAGGGGGCCTGGGCTGCTCACTGGGAAAATTTTTCAAATTTCAAAATAAATGCATTTCTGAGGTACCTTAGAGGAAATGTTCACTGTTAATTCATTGCAAACAATGAGTTTTTCAGGTTCAAATGATATTCTCCCAAGCCAAAAAAGGGCCTGGGTCGAGTGTCGACCGCTGTTGTATCAATTTTATTGGATTTACAATATTGCAATTTTTAATATTTAAGGTAATCGTACTACAAGCTTACTTGGATTGTTAAATGAATGCAAGACGGCCCAAGGTCAAAGGTTACTAGGTCAGTGGGTGAAACAACCGTTGTTGGACAAAAACAAGATTGGTAAGAAATGTTTTCATAATTAATTTAATTCAATCTTGGATTTGAGGGTCATGGTAGTTAATTTGCAACAAAAAATGTGGTGTGCTTAGTGTGTAGAAACTTTGGAACCCCTTAATGAAGCGTGATATTGAGACTTGGATCTCGGCATATCATTAAACGTGCCCAGTACAATTTTCCAAACACTTCGTACTGTTAATTTTCTCTGTGACTGAAATTCGGATTCACTAGACAGGTATCTATTTCACTGGACCACCAGGCTTTCACCTGATGAGTATAAGGATGGAACTTGAGCTCAATGAATCAAAACATCAAAAGATGTTTCTTTCTGGGCTTACAGTTTTCCGAGTTCTCAAGTGCTCCAGGGTTATCCTGGAGTCTCCAAGAATTTTTGCTCATCTCCCAGGCTTCCAGGATTAACAAATTTTATCTCGGAATGCAGTTTTTCTCAGGAAACTCTCCAGATTTTGTGAAATTTTCACAATTAGAATATAAATTAGCCTATTTATTTCAACATATTGATGACAATAAGTAAATGTGAAGTTCAGTAATGGTCGGTGAACAGAAATGGCACATTTCAACAGTAATGAAACAAGTTGTTACATAATAAGCAAGGTGCATTTCTACACATTTTTAGGAAGGACAAATTACAAACAGTGGTAGGATGACCACAAGAAAATCTCTAGGAATTCAGGTTTTACAACTTGGGACCTCTGGTTTATTTTCCTTCTAGTCCTCCTAAAAGACTTGGTCATCATTGCTGATATGAATCATGGGGGGGGGGGGGGTGAAGGACACATTACAAACAGTGGTAGGATGACCACAAGAAAATCTCCAGGAGTTCAGTTTTTCAACTTGGGACCTCTGGTTTATTGTCCTCCTAGTCCTCCTGAAGAACTTGGTCCATCATTGCTGTTCGCATTTCCAATGCCTTAACCGCTTGATCATTTTACCTTTCTGTTGACATGAAAGAAAGTAAATGTTTTTTAATTGAATTGAATCAAATGACATCCACAAAATATACAGATAAAACATGTGTTGTTATTAGATTTATTTCTTTTTAGAGGAGAGACTAAATATTGTGGAAACATTTTTTGAGGATGCAGAGTTGCGTCAGACAGTTCAAGAACAACTTAAACGAATTCCGGATTTCCAACGTCTTGCCAAAAAATTTCAGAGGAAGAAAGCAACTCTTCAGGATTGTTACCAAGTGTACCAAGGTGTTGAGTATATGCCAAATGTTATGGAGAGCTTAGAGACGGCAGAAACTAAACACAAAGCATTGCTGCTAGATTTATTTTGTAATCCATTAAAGGTAATAACAAATTATACTTATCAGAAATACTGCAGTGTTTGTAGATTTCCATGTCAAGATATTGTTAGATTATAAGTTTGTAATACACCACATGTAGTGTTATGTAGTAGCATTAACCCTTTTGAGCCGTAGGGCGTCCGTACGATGCCATAAAAACCTGTCAATTTTTGCGTAGGACGTCTCTCCGACGCCATGAATAATAATTCTTAGAAATTGTTTTTGAGGTATGCTGCCCTCATTTAAAACATCTGTATTGATATCACATTATTCGTTCGACCTTCCCCATTGGTCAAATTGTTTTAAAAATGGCTGCGCCCAGTTTCGAGGGCTGTTTTTGTCTGGCGGACGGTGTTTTCTGGATGAAGTGGATTTTATTTGGCCCACCTAGAGAAAACTGGTAGTGTTATGGTGACTTTTTCAGTCTATATATGACAAGCTAACATTGGGAAACAAAATAAAAAAAAAATTGTTAAATTTGGTCAATAAGTATTCGCCCACGGCCCATTTTTGTGTGACCCTTGGCAGCCATATTTGTCACGTGACCTTGAAAGGTCAAATTTTTTTTTTTGTAATTTAGAATCAAAATCGATTTTCTATCACTTTCTGGATATTTTTTTTTTAATTTTATGCATAAACTCTGGCGTTTTACCACCTTTTAAGTATTGGGTAAATACCTTCAGGCAGTTGGGAGGGTAGTGTGTCAGACATGAAAGGGTTAAGCTTCAGCTTATACAAAAAACCAATACAGATATAAAGCCCTATATTTAACTAGTAAAATTTAAAACTTCTCATTGGCACAATTGACAGCTTAAAAAAAACAGTGGCCATTTGGTAATTATCAAAACAGGTAAAAATCTAAATAGTGCCCAAAAGACTCAATTAAGTAATGTTAATGCAATAAGCAACAATATCATCTTTCGGACCAAAGCTATTAAGGGACTTCCAAAGCTACTGTAACACCTTAGTGTCCTCTCCCACCATATATTTGGCCAGGTTGACGGCATTTGACTATTAATTAATTTATTGACTACCCCGATCAGTAATAGTTATCACTATTTGTTACTTAAATTAAGTACCCCAGATCTTCAAGTGACTAGTTATTAGGCTAACAAATGAAATAATGCTATATGGTAATTAGGTGCAGTATTATATACACCCAGGAAAACCCCACCCAAGATCAGAAAGTGAACAAAAATCACAGAATCAGACAGTCAGAGAACCAACCCTTCAGCTCGTGGAGTTTGATCCACAAGCTGTACATAGTAGTATGCAGTGAATAAACCTATGTAGAAATAGTAAACA
This sequence comes from Nesometra sesokonis, assembly GCA_025631205.1. NCBI lineage: Eukaryota > Metazoa > Echinodermata > Crinoidea > Comatulida > Antedonidae > Nesometra > Nesometra sesokonis. Next base: position 9,678 of record JAOTQE010054481.1, read on the forward strand.
GTTTCCTCCCTATTATTGAGCTAGTCTTCAACAAACAGCTATATGACAAACTAATCAACGAGCCAACACCACAACTATTACACAACAGTAGTTTTGAAAAGAACTGTTGAGTTTCTTGATATTTCGATCCATGCGCATTGTTCGGCCACATATCGTCATCATGACCTTAAAAATATGAGTGAATTGTGCACTAATTGCTGTTAATCCACTGATTGTTAGTGTAAACCAAAGATTTTTACCTGCACACCCTTTGACAAGTATTCGCTACTACATATCACCTGTGGTAACTTAGAGAGCAGTTGCGGCAGTTGTTTCTCTTCAGGCCCCTAATTGAGAGGTTAGGTGTTTGAGAATCGTATTTGCCAGACAATTTGTGTTCATTTGTGTCATTGGACGAACATGTCATCCATGTTGCTTCAGTATTTCTGGAAAGTAACCTGCTTTTATGGACTAGTATCCCATCCATGGGCAGAGGCAGCGGAGCATTTTTGAATAAGGGGACGAGGGTAAATAATGCTCAGATACCCCACCGGGGGATGCATCCAGCTATCGGGATAGAGGGATGCTCATCTCGATTAAAATTTAACGATAAAAAAATGGTTATTACCTATTAATTGATAACATAAGATAATATTTATTGGTCCAAAACGCATTAGGATACAGATTGGAAATTTGATTTCTATTGGCGTGTATACAAATATAACAAAACAAACAAGTTTAAAACGACTAAAAACACTTGAAATACACAATGTGAATTAAGGAGTAAAATAAATAGTACTGAAAACGTTACCGGTATTAAAAATTTTAAATCACACTGCCTAAAATCGTTTCAAAATACTTCGATAAAAGATGAACATAATTTAAAATAATTTAAAGTTGCAAAAAAATTAAAATTCAATTGTGTGCCGTACTTATTTAAAACAATATACTTATGATTCAAACCGGCAAACTGTGGACTTATTAAATAAGTGTATAGCATTTGGTGCAAATGAATTTCTGTGACGATCGTTAGAGCGTTGCACACATAACCTTAAACCGGACCTGTTGTAATTAAATTCTCCATTCAGTGGATGGGTATTGTGCTATATTGGTTCTTAAAGGGGGTTTTAGGGCCAAAATATTCATATTTACCATGTATACATGGTATTTTTTATTGCTTTAGACCTTTAAAGGGAAGTGTTCCGGCACCAAAGGTGGCAATCATAGCAACAACATAAAAGTCTATCTGATTATGTAGTTGACGTGAATTTCAGGGGGACTGTCCCCTGATGAGTTAACACTGGGGTATGTGTTTCCACCCCCTTCCGCTGCCCATGTCAATTAGTAGTATCACACTCTCTCCTGCTTCAAGCTATGAAATTTGGGACACGTTTAAGACCAGTGAACCGCTTGTTGGCCTAGAAAACATTTAATTAAAATCTTTTTAAACATTTTTTTAGGAAATTTTGATGGATTTTGATAAATACCAGCAGATGATTGAATCAACCCTAGACCTTGAACAAGTACAAAACCATGAGTTCCTCATAAAGCCTGACTTTGATGAGAATCTTCAAAGTAAGTGAAAATAACAAGTTTTTTTAAACTTTATTATTAAAAATGATCGTTAAATCTCTTACAGTGGACTCTTCAGACTGTTGGCGTACTGCGCAAATCGCCGTGTTCTCCTTTCTATCACATCCAGCAATGTAATTTTAATTTTGAAAGGTGAACTTTGTAAATATATTTTTTAACTCATATGCTTCTGTTTTAATATATATACATATATATATGTATATATATGTAACCTTCATACTTTTTTAATCTATGTATATGTGTGTAATTTTATGCAAAGCAAATTTCTTTTTGAGGATAAATGAAGTTTTTGAATCTTGAAGTTTGCATTATTAGGTGTACATTAAAGGCATAGGCTTGTTTTAAGTATAAACCCTCCATTATTCATTTCGCACTTCATTTCTTATGGCTTGGTAGCACCAGTAATGAGACTAAAAAAGATGACTTAGTTTTCATCCTGTTAGTGGCAATAAAACTTGCTGTTGGATGTGGCACAAAACATTTTTTTTAATTAATAAATAAATATGCCAGCATGAATTGCTACCATCAGTTTGCATATTACAAAATTATAATAATTAAGTTGTACTAAAAATATGTACTTTTTATTTCATTAGACCTGAGAGAAACTATGGATAAATTAGAAGAAAAGATGAAAGTTGTAATGAACAAGGCAGCTAGAGATCTTGGCTTAGAGCCAAGCAAGACAATCAAGTTAGAATCTAATTCTCAATTAGGTTACTTCTTCCGTGTCACTAGAAAGGTACAGTATTGGGTATAATGGTGTAGTAGTATACAATCAATAGTTTTGGGTATGGTGGTACAGAAAATTTAATGTTATTCAATTCTTTTCAATGCTGTGGAGCGAAGTTGAATAGAACATCCTATATTTCACCAAATACAAAAAAACTTTTCTTTTTTGTTTTATAAGACACTTACTGTATTTATGGTCCAATATATGCATTCTCCAATTTACTTTTTAGACCTAGGGAAACCTATACTCTACTCTCCTAGAACTAAGAGACTCAGCAACACTATTAAATATATGCGCGGTGTTGTTCCACTGTGATACATTGATAACAGGTGCCTATCATGCATCAATCTTGTTGTTCTAACAGGTAACAGCTTGTTTCGGTTGAAGATGTTTTTTAAGCCTGTTAACCACTCGCAAAAGTGATCAAGAATACAGTAAATTTAGAGGGTTTGCACTTGGTTGTTTTAAGACTTGCCAATTGGTATTCTGAATGCTAATGAGTTTGAAAGAAATTTATATGGATGGCTATCCCAAAAACTGTCCAGTCTATTTTTGAAGATATTTTTGGACTTGGCATTTACTTCAAACAGGTTATCCTGCTCATTAATAACTCTGGGTAAAAAATATTTGCATACATAATTTGTATGGATGACCTCGTGTAACCTTGCTTTATAATTTATATGAATGACCTCAAGTACAGTTATCAGAGATTACCACAAACAAGTTTGTTAATTTATCACCAATATTTATATAGAACTTATAGACATTGATTTTGTCACCTCTGAGTCTTTTAAAATTTAATGTTGGTAGAAAGTATTCTTAAACGATTTTCATATGCCTTTGAGGGAATGGATTAACTTTGTTGCTCTCCGTTGAACAGCTTCAGGTTTATTCTGATCTTCAATAAACATACGTGCCCAAGCAGAACTGGCTTGGGCACGTACCAATAGTACCTATTAAAACTTTATATAAAGGGAGGATGGTATTGACACTGTTGAGATAAGTTCAGTTTATTAATTCTAAAATATAGTGGCAGGGCTTGATTTTTTACTAGCCCAGCGTACAATGACTAGTGAAAACTGCACTGGGCTAGTGAATTTTCATTTTTACTAGCCCAGTTGGCTAGTGAGTACAAGTGTCAGGCAGTCACTTTTACACATTATAAATTAAGTTGCCACAGACATGGGCTATTTGAATTGCTTTTGGGCTAGTGAAATGTAAATTTGTCTTGTCCAGTGGACTAGTCAAAACAAAACAAAGATCGAGGCCTGAGTGGCCTTGTTTGTCAGATCCTCTGCATGAAATCTGAAGTTTAGTTTATTGTCCAAGATGATTCAAGGGATGCTATGAGTTTCAGAGATGCTAAGTATTGTCCTATGGGTGTTATTGAGTACTGGATATCAGGAGGATTTTTACCCAAACACATTACTATACATTTATCTGGGTGTAAATGCATTTACCAGTCATTGGCCCATGTAAGTACCTCAAGGCCAAGCTGTAAAATTTGACAATCATTGATAGAATTAATGACTCTGTATATCTTGGTGTCATCAGCAAACATTTTTACAGATGAAGAAAGGTCGTTGATGAATAGAAGAAATAACATTAGGCCAAAGACACTACCTAGGGGAACCCCACTTCCCATATTACATCAGTTTGATTTAACTCCATTGACAAATATTCACTGCTGACGAACTAAAAAAGATTTGATCCAAGTTAACACTTGGCCACTAATCCCATAACTCTGTAATTTCTGTTTGAGTCTTGTTTGTTTTTGTTTTATTTGTTTTAATTGTTTCTTCACACATACAAAAAAATATATATAGCATAAAAAATTAAGATATGATGTATAATAAATTATAACAAATAGAAGAAAAAACAAATATTGAACGGCAATCCACAACATAAAATGATGATGGAAAAATAAATAAAAATGTACACATTCATAGTGAGAGGCCAATATGCCCTTTCACGTTTTTATGATAGAAACGATAATTGTGAATATTGAAGCAGAATAAAATCATAATAGATCTAAGTTGTAAGTTGTCGGTAGAACCAGTAGCATTGTACAGTTTCTTCTGAGAAGATTATTTTTGATGTTTTACCACAAAGTGAGTCACGTCGTAGATGAGAACAAATTGAGATCATTACCAAAATAGGTCTGTCAAATTTTTGAGAAATTTAGTTTTAATCAATTATGAGTGCTATGGTACATATATTTTATTATATTATAATTTTTAGGTCAGTTTTCAAGGAAAAATTCCTTCATGCAGACTTTCTTAGATTTATTGTCTTTTAATAGTTTATTTTTTTAATACTTTATTGGCGATTTTCTCAAACTTGTGGTTCCATACACAAAAACTTTAAATGATCATATCTTTGTATCTACTTATCCAATGAATGTCATTTTAAGTGTAAAACATAGCCTATATTATGCTCTAGTAGAAGTTGTAAATAACTCAATTTTGGAGTTTCCTACCATGAGGTGAGACCTCACATTTTAGAAATAAATTTTTTCTTTTTTCAGGATGAAAAATGTCTAAGAAACAACAAGAATTTCTCAACGATAGACACCAATAAGAATGGAGTACGATTCACTAATAGTAAACTAAGGGATTACAATGAGGAACACATGACGGCCAAAGATGATTACAACGAGACACAGAGGGCAGTAGTCGCTGAGGTCATTGACATTGCAAGTAAGAACAATAATTGTGATGGCAGATATATAAAGAGACAATCTAATAAAAATAACTAAATGTGAGGTCTCACAACAAAATGAGTCGCATAAATATGTCTGAAGTCAAATTTTTGTTTTAAATAATTATGAGTACTATGGTACTTATATTTCATTATAATATACTTTTTAGATCAGTTTTCATTCAGTAAAGTGTCCTTCATTCAGATTTTCTGAGATTTACAGTCTTTTAATTGTGTATTTTAACATTGCTTTATTACTGATTTTCTCAAAACTGTGTTTTTATACATGAAAACTTCAAGTGGTCATATCTTTTTATCTACTTGTCCAATTAATGTCATTTAAAGTGTAGATTGCAGCTTATATTATACTCTATTAGAATGTACCAATAACTCAGTTTTGGATTTTCCTACCATGAGACTCATTTTGTGGTGTGACCTCACAAATGATACTGGTTGTACTGAACTCTCCAATCAAATATATGTGTCATTGTGTTGAGTATTTTAATGATAGGCCTCAGTGTGCTTACAACCCCATTCCCACTTCGATGAATCTCACTATGATAATATACTAAATCAAGTTCGTAGTCATTTGTTTAATATAGCACCAAGTATCCACAAAATTATGAAATGTTTTCCGATTAGTTACGAATAATTACAACAGTGAACCAAATTTTTACGACACCTTTGCAAATATTAATTTCGACTGTTTACTGATTCACATGGGAGCGAATATGAAATTTAAAATGTGTTTTTGAGCAGTTATTATTATATATGAAGAATAAGGAATGTTTAGCAAATCTTTACGATTAGTTTCCGATTATTATCACAACTTGCTAGTATATATTCACAAATATCTGTAAATGCAAATTATTTGAGAAGTGTTTTCAAAGTCTGTGAACGTCTTGCAGCAAGCATACAAGGTTTCTAACCCAATTTATGACTATACAAGCATTTTACGACTGTATTCTATTTATACATAGATATTTATACATTTATTGAGTTTGTTAAAATTTGAATTTGTGAAATTTTTTAACATTACAAAACTTTTGTAAATACCGACACGATTCCCCGATCAAAGTACGAATTGTGCTGAATAATTTTAATGAGAGCCCTTCCACAGTATGCATCATTGTGTTTCTTAAGGATGTCATACAAATGACCAAAGTAATAATGAGAATCTCTCCAAGACTAATTCAATAGCGCACTATATAAAGGTTTTATATTATTTACCAGTAATATTTAATTATTCTCTTTAAGTTGCCTAATTTTAGAATAATTTTATGTTAAATTTGTTAATTTTTTTTAGGTGGATATGTTGAACCGTTTCTACAGTTGAATTCTATTGCAGCTCAAATTGATGCTCTTGTAAGGTAAGGTGAACTATATTATACACATATACGTTGCCTTGAGATTTGCTGGTTAAAACTATAGGCAGAACTGCCTCCAAATAGTACTATTCACTGAGGGCATAGATCTGAAGTGAATAGTAATATTTGGTGGCATTGAGATCCATAGTTTTAACCAGAAACTTGAAATTAGGCAACGTATATTTGTTCTACATCAAACACCTTAAAGGGCTTAGGCTAGAACTACACTTAGGCCTAGGCCGCTCGTCATGCTCTGTCTGGGGAGTTATGATAGATTAAATAATAGCTTAGGTTACATAAAGCACTGTGTAAGTACTCATCAACAATTAACTGTGATGATAATTGCCTCATGTCAGAGGGTACAAAGTATTTTTAAACAGGCTATTTTCAATGTAAATATGCGGCATCATGTCAGGATTCAATATTTTGACATAAATTGTGAGGTGTCATCCCAAAATGAGTCATGTTGTACAAAAAAGTGAAATTGAGTTGTTATATTCTGATAGAAGATATAAGCTTTAATTTGGTTTTTTAATGAAGTTCATAGGCATATAAACAGAGAAAACATAATTTTGAAATGTGTATGAAAACACACTTTGGAGAAAACAACTGTTGACTTTCTGTATGTTTTACCATTGATTTTGAAATATAACATTTACAAAATGTAGTCCAAAATTCACAATTTTTGTACGTAAACTAACAAATTTATATAGTAAACTGAACAAAACAACAGAAATCTCATTTTTATAAAATTCCTTTCTGTTTTATATTGTGGATATCTCAAAATGATTTGCTGTACAACTCATTTTGTCAAGAGACCTCACAATATGCCGTCATCAGGAATGATGACATAAATATTATGGTGAAATATTGAATCCTGTCATGGTGGCCGTATCTCATTGCTTGGAGTATGTATTGTACATTCGTAAATGTATATACAGTACTTAAAGCCCCTAGTTTCCTAAATAATGTAGTACAGAAACATATTAATAAAGTACTTTTGCAAGTATATTAAGTTCATTAGATGGCTCATAGTGTCACATGGCATAGATTTAAGGTGAAAATAAACACCAGAGGAAATTTATTTGCAGGAAGCATTTATTTTAAGTGACAATATTGAGGAGAGATGTACAGTATTCAAATAAATGCAGTATTTATATTTATTAAAGCCACTTGATAAATACTAATTGTTTTTTTTTGCAGTCTTGCTCATGTTTCTGCGAATGCTCCGATTCCTTACGTACGCCCAAAGCTTCATCCCATGGGCGAAGGTGAAATTCGGTTGGTGCAAGCCCGACACCCTTGTATGGAGGTGCAGGATGACATTGCCTTCATTCCCAATGATGTCAAGTTTAATAGAAATGACAAGATGTTTCACATCATTACCGGGCCAAATATGGGTGGCAAATCAACCTTTATTAGACAGGTAAGGTTTAATATACAAGTCAAAAAATGGGACATAGAGTAGTATTTAGGGGAGATAAGAAATACAGAGAATTTAAATACCTCTAAACACTGAGTCAACCTAGTTGCTTGATGCCTCTCATGGGGATGAATCTTACAACCAGGTAAAATGTTGGTATGCCTTATGAGTGCAGTAGACAAACATTGCATAATTTGACCGATTTCTTTAATGAAGCAACAAAAGTTGCCTGCCTGCTATGGTAAGTAAATAAAAAATGTAACTATGAAATAAGTATGATAGTAAATATTAACAATACTATACATATGTATTACGTATAATGTACATTTTGGCCTGGCCAGTCAGTCAATTTAAATAACTATTGATTGTTTCTAGATTGTTTTTATTGTTTTAATTCGATGCCTTGTAATTTGATATCTGATGTTGGTTTAATTTGTTCTTTTTACGACTATAATATTTCTCTTGTTAATCCCTTTTAATAGATTTTATGTAAACAATTATAACAAAATCATCTGGTGTGAAGATACAGTAATGTTTAAATAAGTTTAAATTTTTGACAAATAATTCAAATTTACTGACCTGACTGACAGTTTTGGACACCTTGACTCACCAGTGTCCTTCCTCAAAGTGATGGCTCTGTTGTTAAGCAATCCATTCACCAGTAGGTGGCCGTCGCCTATCTACAGGGTCGTATACGTGATCCTTCATCTCTGTTCATGGTCTTGTCTCCCCTACGTCTGATCTATAACACCTCCTTGATGCATCTGATGGTTTCATCATCTGCTCTGTCTATGTTCTTGTGGTGGTTCCAATCAATGATGTGATTTTTTTTTATGGGGTGTCCCGCTGTTGCTGATTTGCTTATTTCTGATTGGCAGTCCTTGCGAGACTGGCGAGTATAATTCTTCCTCTGTTGTTGTACTTCTCTGTTTCCTTTTGGTGTTCCTTCAATCTTGTTCCCAGTGTTCTCCCAGTCTCCACAATATATGTTCAATTACAGCTCCCACATGGTATTTCATAGTATTGGCTTTACTCTCCTCTTGGTCTTTTGATCTTACAAGCATTTTCCCGAGTGACGAATGGGGTTTCATTATGACAAATCAGTTTTTACTGTTGAAGGTGGTTTTAACATTATGTATGAATATAAATAAATGAGCAATATTGCAGTCAGTGTGGCAGTAAACATACTTCTAGCCCTAACCACCTGTAATATTCACAATTTATTTTCTCAGATTGGTGTAATTATCCACATGGCACAGGTTGGGTGCTTTGTTCCATGTGAAGAGGCTGAGATTGCTATCGTTGACTCCATCTTGGCTCGTGTTGGTGCTGGTGATAGCCAGCTGAAAGGGATATCAACATTCATGGCAGAAATGCTTGAAACTGCATCCATCCTTAAGGTAACTTTGTATTTTTTTAGCAGAGTGAGTAAAGTAGGGGAGACAAGAACAATGGCAAACACAACTGCAAGCATTTGAAGCCCTGCATGTACTTGAAGACCTAGTTCTGCACTTGGAACTAATCTTCTCTTATAAGAACTCTAAGTCATAGGCTCAGTGTAGACAATGTGTGTGCACATAAAAGAACCCAGTACATCTTTTAAGACTAGTAAAGGGTTACCACTGTATATTAGTACACAGATTCTGTCGTGGACAGAAAAAATGTTCTGCCTATCATCGTTAGCAGTACAAGACCTGAACGTTAGGGGAGGGATATGGTGAATGCGTGAACCATATTTTTTAGTACTGGATGCAAGTTATGTTAGTAACTTAACCAGCGCATAATAAATGTATTAAATGTATTTTCAGTTTCATTAAAGAGACAGTAATGCAACAGACTAGTGGTAGATGAAGTCCTTTTTCAACTTTTGCAATTTTTTTAAACAAGTGCAGTTTTAAAGAAATGTTTGTTACATTTGAATTGACTGATTCTAGCTATCTTCTTTCTGCAGTCTGCCACAGAAAACTCACTGATAATTATTGATGAGTTAGGCCGTGGAACATCAACGTATGATGGCTTTGGTCTTGCCTGGGCAATATCTGAGTAAGTTTTAATACCTAATTAATTCCAATTGAGATTTGTATATAAAATATCTGGCATAGTAAAACTACTTTATAATTCTTTAAAAATCTTTATTCATGTGTTTATTAATCAAAAGTTTGTTTCTTGTGTGTTCACAATGTGATATTATAGAATGTTTTATACATGCTACTTTTTGAATTTGTATTATAGCTACATTGCAACAAAGATCAAGGGGTATTGTGTGTTTGCCACACATTTTCATGAGTTAACAGCTTTAGCTGATGCAGTGTCTTCAGTTAACAACCTCCATGTGACAGCACTTACAACAAAAGATACCTTCACACTGCTGTACAAAGTTAAACCAGGTGAGTTTTCCCCAACTCCCTCCCCTTCCCAACTTCACACTGCTGTACAAAGTATGTAAAACTAAGTGAGTCTGCCCCACCCCCACTTTCACACTGCTGTACAAAATAAATCCAGGTATATTCCCCCCACATTCACACTGTTGTATAAAGTAAAACCAGGTAAGCCTGTCCCCCCACTTTCACACTGCTGTATAAAGTAAAGCCAAGTGAGTCTGCCTCCCCTCCCATATAACGGTATATGCTAGTCATTTTCATAATTACATTATCACATCCGAAAGGTCCACTAATCAACTTCAAGTAAGAAAGTATAATGCATACTCCAAGCAATGATATACACGCCATCGTG
>JAOTQE010054492.1:0-20202 GCA_025631205.1 Nesometra sesokonis
GTGAATTTCACTCTTTTTGGAGTGGTCCCTCAGGTCACTCCATAAAGAGTGGATTTTCACTCTTTTACGTTAAGAGAATACTAATTTCAATACAAATTATTGATATACAGTATCTGAATACTCTGTAATATACAATTTCTATAGGCCTAAAAAATATGTTGTATGCGATTAATATTTAGATATTACAATATAAGAATTAATAATATTAATAATAGTAATAGTAATAGTCCTCACCCCCCCCCCCCTACCTTAGATCCGCGCCTGGTATGGCAAATGCGATCTGGAGGCGGCGTACTCTGTCCCAAGACGAAGACGAGGGACATAGTAGTCTCTAGACTTGTCATAAGGCGCTTCTGGTCGACTTTTGTAACCTATGCAGCGAAATTTTATTCCACATTGGATTCAACTTAAACAATATTGGCTCTCAATTCTTACTGTAGTTAATTAAAGACTTGAGATTCTATACGTGAGACCATTCATCACTTACGTCTAAAATTATTCAGTATTATTTAAATTTTCAACATCAGATATTTTCTCATAATTGCAGCAATGACAGCTAACATCACCAGTACTTTCGTTAACACGAACATTTTAGATAAAATTCCATTTTCGTACTTTCTGTTTGAATTTAAAATTCGACTTTTTGTTGGGTAGATAACTCTTTCCATCGCCGTATTTATTGCTTCTCTTGCTCCGTCCCACTTTCCGGGTCCAGTTAGTCGGTACTGGTATGGATAACAAGGTCCAAGGAAGCACTGAATAGCGCATCTGGGGTCACATAGAAAGATTTTGAACAGGTTTGGCTTCACACCGAACTCTGTTGCAATCTCATCCATATATGGGATCCAGTCTACCTGTAAAGTGTGACGTGGTGATTTTACGTAACGTTTCCTCATAAATTCTTTCTTCAGAGATATCTCCTTCAGCATTTCAGAATGCGATGGTGCTTCGAGCACACCTTTAAACAGACGTGTTGCCCACCGGCTTTGAATCTCCGATATAGGCATTATGGCACCCCAAGGCTGCGCAAGACCAATAACTGCTAAGGTTGATGGCGTAACTCCAAGTGGGAGAACGTATTTGTATAAGGACACCTCATTGTCATTTACGTCAATAATCGACTTGTCAATAAACGGAAAGCCGACTTTATATCCAGTAGCCATGATAATGACGTCAATCTCATCTTCATGCGTTCCATCATCGAACTCGACAAACCTCTTACCGATGCGTTGGATGTTACTTTTGACTTTTACGTAGCCGGCAATAATTCTGTTCGGCAGGTCATCATTCACTGTTGGATGTTGCGAGTGGTACCTGTGCTCTGGCTGAAGTCCGTAGGTTTCATGGTTAAATCTCTGACTTAATGTCTTTTCTGCCAGACTGTTGAGCCACGAAATTGGTAAGAGTTTTTTTATCCTTCTTAAATTGACTATGTCGGACGGTAGACCGTCCTTTGAAATACGATTCAAAATCCATGCGCCTCTTCTTGTACTCAGGAACACCTAAATATAACAATTCAAACTGATAATTAGAAGCTGCATACGTCTTAGAGCAAAGGTATCACATTATGAGATATAATAGTCCTGTGGCTTTCTTTCAATCTCATCACGAGAAAATTGAAGACTCAAGATTATGTGACCTCAGTGGCGTATCCAGGGGGTGCTCATGGTGCTCGAGCACCCCCTTCGGAGGCAAACAAAAATAAAATTAGGATACAAATATGAACATCCAAGCACACCCATAAGTGGAAATGCGGAGCCCCTTCAGAGGAAAAGGAGTACACCCTATATTGTGAGAAAAGCACAAACAAATCTGAAGTCGCACTATAAATAACGTGCTACTGTGGCGCCAGGCACCAATAGGGGTATCTAGTTTTTTTTGCTTGTAAAAGTCCAAAACAGGTCAATTACCACCCCCACACCCTTCAGAATTTCCTGGATACGCGCTTTATCCTTTATCTATGTTGCTTAGTACATCTAGTTTAAATATACAATGAGTCGCAAGTTCCTGATGACATGTGTTGGGCTAGCATGAGGAATAGACGCCAGTGTTAACTGGTGGATATATTCATCAGTGTTCTCAAAATGCCTTCAAGCATCATGCTTATTTTAACTTTTCAGAATGCTATTACGAAAGTAGCCTCATAATTTAAAAAAAATCCCAAATCAGCCCCAACAATAATTGGATTATCTGTTCATCATGATGTTTGCCTGCGGTCTCTTATCTTACTTTGTGTGTCTTACCTGTTTAGCATGCCGACTTAGCTCAACGGCAGCATCTCCACCAGAGTTACCAACACCGACGACCACAATCCTCTTGTCTTCAAACCCACGGAAATCAATGTATTCATGAGTATGTAGAATTCTACCTTCAAATTCTTCTTGACCTGGAAATTCAGCAACGTGTGGTTCGCAATGATGTCCATTGCACACCATCACACCATCAAAGACTTCAACCGATGTTTGTCCAGTTTCACAATTCTTAATAGTTAGTTTCCACCGTCCCGTCTGTTTGAAGTCTTCACACTTGCTCACATTCTCAACTTTCATTTTGAAGCGTATGTATTTAACCAAGCCAAATCGCTCGGCGTACAGTTCAAAATACTTCTGCACATACGTGTTATGCATGTAATTTGGGTATTCCTTCGGGATTGGGAAATCACTGTAACACATCATTTCTTTACTTGTGTTTATAATCGTCGATTTGAATACGCCTGATTGACCTCTACGATTTTCTCTGAAGTGCCATAAGCCACCGATCAGGTCACTTTTCTCTAAGCAAACTGGCACTAAATCTTCATCAAGGCAACATTTGATGGCGGTTAGCCCACTGGCTCCAGCTCCGATAACGGCTATACGCTTTCCAGACATTTTGAAATCTGTAAAGACAGAAAGACATGAATGTCTTACTACGATTTGTAGAGATGGCTAAAACCACTAGACTTAATGATTTGTCTGTATGTCTGTCTTTTGTCTGCTTGTTTAATCATTTATTTATTTATTGCAACATATTTATTCGAGATACTTATTTAAAGTAAAACAACGTACTAACACCGATCTACCATAATGGTCCTGATTTAAAAGCAAGTTCAATAATAGTGTAACACACTGTATTCCTACCCCTCTTGTCACTTTATTTATAGTGTCCTTACACTCTATGGTTTACAGTCATAAAGTTTGAGAACATTCATTCTCACTAGCTGGAAGAGGACAAGGTTTGTGTCCTCCTTAATTGTTTTAACCATGAACATAAACTTTCATGTTCAGCTAACGGATTGGAATGCCTCAACTACTATACTGTATATAAATAGGCTGGAAACTATGAGGAAGAGAGACATAAAAACAGAAGCAGAAGAAACAGAAAGAAAGAAACAGACAGATAAATAGACAGAGAAAGACACAGAGAGTAGAAGAGAGCCAAGTAGAAAACAGAACTAGAAAATAAGACTAATTTATACAAAATCAGCATTTATTGGAGAAACTCATTGTTGGAGAAAATTGTGAATAAATAGAAAACGTGAAAGAACAATTTCATATCTTTTTCAATGTGTCTGATAAACCTGTATATCGGAGAAAAGCCACTATGGGACAAGTAAGCAGTGGAGACAAAACCAATCATAAAATCCCCGCTTACAATAGTACAAGCTTAATACATAATTTGAAATGAACAATAAGCAAATATCAAACGTGTGTTACATTTAAAAATATAAATAATGCGTTAATAACTATTAAAAATACAGACCTATAATTTAAGACAGACAATTAAGCTCATATTTAAAAACAAAATCCTTGAAGAAATAAAACTTACATAAAATTTAAGATTGTTTATTCATTAAAACAGTCTCATATAAAATATACTATTAGCTCAATTTGGTTATAAAATAAAGTGTATGTATTGTATTTTGCACCATGTACTACAATACTTTAAACTTTATGATTTATCAAGATGGCAGTGTCATTTTTTTCTCAATGAAACAGAGGAAAAGGAAGTTTCTTACTAATAATTAAAATAAACGGTAAATTATTTATAAGTGAATTTCCTAATAGTCTTCCTTCTTTGCTATTGATTCAACGCATGTATTTCTCACAATTAAATTATTATTTCATTATTATTAAATTATTCTGTTTTGCGTTTTCTCTGATGGGCTGCTTGTTTTCTCTGATGGGCTGCTTGTTTTCTCTGATGGGCTGCTTGTTTTCTCTGATGGGCTGCTTGTTTTCTCACGGGTTCCTAATAATATGTGACATTTATATAGCGCTTATTGCCAAGGCCTCTAAGCGCTTCACAATTATTACCCCTGGTCATTGAGACAAACACCTATGGAATTCAATCCATAATGTTGCAACCGTAATCAGCGCATATGGCATTTGTACCTGCCAGGTACCCACTTATACTCCTGGGTGGAGAGAGACGTGGATAAAGTGTCTTGCCTAGGAACACAAACAGTCGACCGGAGAGAGCCTCGAACCACCGACCTCGTGATTGGAAGCCCGAAACGTCACAGCTGCGCCAACTGCTTCCTGACATCTTATCCCCTAAGGTCTACTGGGTAAAGTGACATCGTACAGAGGTTTTGGGGACGGACTATTCCGAAGATCCATTGGTCCGAAGGTCTATTGGTCCGAAGGTCCATTGGTCCGAAGGTCCATTGGTTCGAAAGCCCTTTGGTCGAAAAATACATTGGTTCGAATGCTCATTGATCCGAAGGTCCTTTGGGGAGGTAGGACACATTAAAAACGGTACCATATTAATTTCATAAAGAAACAAGCACCACAGTGACACACAAAATCACATGTAGTTGAACCTCCCGTAAGCGGACACCCTTGGGTCCGGGATAATCCGCTTACGGGAGGTGTCCCCTTACGCGAATTTCGGCCAATAGATGGCCAAATTTTTAAAATTAAGTATACGTCCTTGTCTCACTCTCAACACAAATGGCCACAAGTTTCTAGACACCACATTCTATATTTTATTAAATATGTTTTATTTTTCATTTTAACGATTGGTTCAGTATGATTCTCAGCATGGAATAATTTTTACAGAAATGTATTCGTTGCACAGAAAAAATCACAAAATTTTTCAGGATGTCCGCTTATGGGAGGTAGGCCTAAATTAACAAACAAAAAATCTAAATTTGAAGACAAAATTGTCCTCGTCCGCTTCCGGGAGGTGTCCGCTCGAGAGGTACAAATACACTGATTGGATAAGAAGAAAATGGATTTTTAAATTAGTGACCGTTATGGGAGGTGTCCGCTTACGAGAGGTGTCCGCACAAAGGGAGGTTCAGCCGTATGAATGACAGATACCATATGAAAGATGAAATCGGGATCCCGATCGGGGTGAGACCAGGGGTGCATGACTTTTTGGAAAGTGGGGGTGGGGCGGAAGGGGGAGGCGTTTTTTAGATCAGCCTTGGCTTCATACTTGCGAGCAATTTAAGCTGGGAGCCCTCGGGCCACCGAACCAATTAAAAATCCCAACGGGATTCCCCCTCTCTCTACATTATTAACGATGAATGGCTTACAATTCATGCAATCCTACTCTAATATTCTTCACATTATCTATCTTTAACATTTTAGCGGGTCAGGAACCCCCAACCCTGGACCCCACCCCCGGCTGCGCCCCTGTCGTTCAATCAGTCTTTCTCTACCTTTCCAAATATAAAATGGATCTGGTGGTGTCCCACCGTCACTCCCCGCTTAGAATGTTCTACATCCGTCTGCTTGAGGATAATATCTGAGATCCAAAATGGAGGGGTCGACGATAAGTTACCCTTACAATTATTACGTTCACGTTTATGTTGTATCTGAAGATTTAAAAAAAAACGGCATTATCTACGTTAACCATCCACCTAAGATACATTCCGCTTTTGTATTAGCCTAGCCTAGTACTGACAAAAGAAAAAAAAATATACATACGGTTCTCTTCTGCTACTATGTACAGTATGCCAATACCTGCCAATGGCAATGTACCCGGGGAGGTATGATTTAACCGTTATTCTATAATCTAATAAAGTAAAACGACTTTAGTGTAGCGACGTGTACACCATACCAGGCAATTTTATAATGATGTACACCCCTGGATATGATTGCAGAGCGATTTATGAAGTTGATATCATCACAGAAACTTTATAATACGTTATATGGATATGAGCACAAAACAAACAATATTCCAATGTGCAGTGATCTTGCCGAAGGGAAAATATCGCAAAGTCAAATTAGACATCAATTCTCAAATGATAAAAGAGTGCAAACGGCCAACCCAGGTCAGTGTGTCACAGGGCAAAAGATGATGATTTAGGCATTAAATAATATGATGCGTCACTACATTTCTATGGTTAAAAAAAAACACTTTTATTTCAAAATATTCAGCCTGTATGCTATTTATTTCTTTAAATTCTCTAAATTCTACTACGCCTGTTAAATGTTCTTATTTTGTTCCTATCAAGATGAAAATTATAGCGTACCATTTTGTACGGAGGTCTCATGGTTCACTGATGAGGCAGTTCGAGGAGGTCTTGCACTGAGGTTGATGGAGTATTACAATTTTGTGTCTCCGGGTGGACCTTCTCGGATTTCCTCACATCTGATGACATTAATGGAGTAGAAAGCAGGAGCGCAGCCTACGATGGAATAAAAGGGGGTCAGACTTGCGAGTGAAGCGAGCAATTTGGGGGAGTTCCTCCCGACCCCGCTCTGGCTGCGCCCCCGGTGGGGGTCCAGGGGCCGAAGGACCGGAAAAATTTGCGTTATTTTACATGCTAAAAAGCCACATTCCAGTCCATCAAAATGTCAATTTTTCCAGATCAGCCTGTCTTGATTTCGAAGTTCAGATTTGCGAGTGAAGCGCGTGCTTAAGCTGGGGTCAAGGGTCGCTGAGGGCCCCGGTCGGGGTCTGGAAAAATTTGCGTTATTTTATATGCTAAAATACACATTAGAGTCCATCAAGGGTCCAGTTTTCCAGATCAGCCTGTCTTGATTTCGAAGTTTAGACTTGCGAGTGAAGCGGGCTTTGGACGGGGAACCAGGAGGTCCGTCGAGAGTCCCGGTTGGGATCCAGGGGCCAAAGGCCCCGGAGAATTTTTTCATTATTTTGTATGCTAAAAGACACATTAAGAGTCCATCAACTTCCCGTTTTTCAGATCAACCTGTCTTGATTTCGAAGTTCAGACTTGCGAGTGAAGCGATTTAAGCGGGGACGGGGGCCGCCGACAGGGGTCCAGGGGCCGAAGGCCCCGGAAAAAATTGCGTTATTTTACATGTTAAAAGAAACATTAGAGTCCATCAAAATGCTCCGTTTTTCCAGATCAGAGTCTTGGTTACGAAGACTTGCGAGCGAAGCGAGAAATTTAGGCTGGGGGACAATCGGATGTGTTGCGTTGTATTATCAATATGTATTGTAATGTTAAAACAATTAAGCTGGGGCCAGCGGGCCGCCGAAGACCCACGGTGGGGTTCAGGTCCAGGAAAATTTTGCGTTATTTTACATGCTAAAAGACACATTGAAGTCCATCAAAATGTCCGTTTACCAGATCAGCCTTTTGGGTTCACACAACGCACGTGACCAGGAATACTGGAAAGGAAGAGAGGCAAACGTTCGAAAGTTCAAACCGAACAAACCTACTTTCCATACAACATTCGAATTCATTTACTTTTTCAAAGTTGCACAATTTAACGTGATATACCATGTTGAACGTGAAAAAAAACACATCCAAACCGAGATGCGACATTTTTTAAATACTGTACCTCTATATTCGAAATGGAGCTATATAAAATATGGTTAATTGAAGTCTGAGACAATAAGTACACATATGTATAATGTCACCCCAAGATGCTCACTGTAATAAGATAACTGTGGATTCAGTTTTCAGACACATTTCCTAATTTGGTAAGTAAATGATGTAATCTTTTATACAGACATTTGAAAAGCTATTGAAATAGATTATGCAAAGTTGATTTCCAGTCTGCATTATTAACGATGGCTGGCTTAAAATTCATGCAATACTATAATATTCTTTACATTATCAATCTTTTACACTAAAAAAAAAAACATTTTTCTCAAATTTTAGGGGGAGTTCCTCCCGACCCCGCTCTGGCTGCGCCCCCGGAAAGCATTTGAAAATAGTGTGTCGTAAACTGTATTTTTTAACTTACTTATCCCTCAATTAATTTTTTAGTTCTTAAATTGACAATTTCATTGAGAGTCATTGTGTTTTTTTGGACATGTGGAGTGGGGCTTGACAACGGAATGAACATGGTCGCCAGCAGCTCGCCCTCGGAAAAGCGTTTCCCCTCTCTCAGGGGCGGATTTAGGGGGCGCAACTGGCTCCCCCACCCAGAAAAAAAAGAATACGGGAAAAATATATGGGACCAGAACACCAAAATGGGGAAATTACATTTTTTTTGCCCAAGAAAAAATTGGCAAACACGCCCACCCGGACCTGGAAAATTGCGCCCCCGGCCGGCCCCATCCCCTTTATCGATGGATCTTGGATCCGCCCCTGTCTTTTACAAAATTCTGGATCCGCCCCTAGTGAGAAATTCAAATGGTTTATTTAAAAGGCAATTTTTTAGTAATTGATCATTATTGGTTTGATGATCAATCGGTCGGTCTGTCGCTCCAGTAGGAACGCATCGTAATATCTTGCTATTTGTTTGTTTAAGCGCTTTACTGTTTATCAATGAGGACGGTAATAATATCGTCATAAATTCAAACTCAAGTGGCAGTAACAACTTGTGACAACGTAGCAGTATAATTACGATGGTTCATTCAACTACGCTTATAATTCTCGATCCGCTAAAAATGACAATAACTGTGTCAGGCATGGGCGGCGGAAGAGGGGGGGTGGGAGACGCGTCCCCCCAGTGACAACTCAGGGGATGGTCCCCCTGAAATGGCACTCCCAACTACAAAATTCACATTTCACAACTTCAAACTATGGTAAAATTGCGGGCGTGAAAACCCCACCTTCAGGGAAGCACAAAATTAGAGGCAACAAGTTTGTTTTTGTGCTCATCAAATTGTAAGCGGGCTGGGGTAGCCGAGCAAATATTAAAAATTGAACTTCGTCCACCCACCCCCTAATTCAAACGTTCCGCCGCCCCTGGTACTACCAGGGGCGGATCCAGCAGAGATAGGGTACCCCAGTGCTAAGTTTCGTGTTGTTTGTACGGGTACCAGTGGCGGATTTAAGAGGGTGCGGGTTGTAGGGGGCCAATTTTAGGGGGTGTGGCTTAAGCCCCCCGCCCCCACTAAAATTGACCCGATTTTTTGGAGGGATTTATAATGAAAATGAACTAAGAAAACAAGATGCACAGCGGTCGTATATGCCCTAGATGCGAGACCTGGCAAAGCACCGGGGCCAGTGTCCGGTGGTGCCCCACTTGGCACAGCTGTATGAATTAGAAGGTCACCATCTAACTATATAATGATAACACTATTACAAGGGCGCATCAATGATCAATGGGGGGGTGCTGACCTCCTCCTCTCACGATACTGAAACAGTAACTGTATGTAAGATTGTCGTCATTTAAAAGTATTTAGACCTATAACTATATTAACACTATTACAAGTGGCATCAGGAGGGGTGGGAGGGGGACTGACCTGCTCCCAAAAAATGTTGAGAAAAAAATGTAGTCAAAGATTGATAATGTGAGGAAATATATTTTAGTAGTATTGAATTGAAAGTTTCGTCGTTTGGGTTTTTTACATGCTAAAGGACACAGATTTCACAAACCTGTTTTCCAGATCAGCCACGTAGGCTAATCACGATTATTTGAAGGGTGTTCCTTCGGAAGGAGCCAGTGGCAGGGCTACTGGGGGAGGGGGATAGGGAGGGGGATACAGCCTCCTCGGGGGACCTTGCCTACCCCACCCCTCCCCTCATTGGGGGCTCTGTAGGTCCAGATGATCCCTTAAGACAAACGGCCTAAATAAGCACGCAAATACGACAAATAAGGTTTTTTCTTGCTTGTTAATAGGGAACACGCCCACCTCAATCTTGGCCTACCTGTCCGAGATGTCGGGGTTTGCCCTCCCTGTCGGAGGATTGCCCTGCCGTCGGGCAATTCCTGGCGCCGCCACTGGAAGAAGCGACACACATTTGAGCTCCATCATCTGCGTTGAGATGCGAGCACTAGCCTAATGATGATGGTTGTGCTATAGCTTTTGAAAAAATAACGCAAATTGAGGCATGGTGTGTTACCATTTCAAGATAAAACCACACCCACTTTGTTATAGGCCTAGGCTAAAAAAGAAAACCCTAACCTCAGCTTCATCATGATGGACTGAAGTAAAATAATGTAGATAGCATCTCTATATTAAGAATTGGCAAAGTCATCTGTGGGGTTGTGACGGGGGCCATAGGGAGTTCAACCGAAGGGGTTGCTA
This sequence comes from Nesometra sesokonis, assembly GCA_025631205.1. Taxonomy (NCBI): domain Eukaryota; kingdom Metazoa; phylum Echinodermata; class Crinoidea; order Comatulida; family Antedonidae; genus Nesometra; species Nesometra sesokonis. The sequence continues at coordinate 10,390 of JAOTQE010054492.1, forward strand.
GAAAGTTCATATCAACCATTAGAAACCCCAAAGGGTTGCCTCTCGACCCCATCCCTAGACTTGGAAATCTGATTTACAATAAAATGTCACCCCAAGATGCTCACTAGGCGGGCCTAATAGGTGTGGACTTCACATTTTGTAATTGTCATGATTGATGTCATCTTTTATTGAAAAGCTGTTGAAATAGAATATGCAAAGTTGAGTGGTTGGCTGGCTTTTTGTCAAACCTTTAGGGGGTCAGGACCCCTGGCTGTCCCCTGCAACACCCCCTCCCCTTGCCCGCGCTCCGCTCACCAACTGTCTCTTTTACAATTTCTTTTAAACGCCCTCAGCGGCAATGTTAAATTGGGTCAAGTTTTTTTCTGAAGGTTCTGACGGAGTAAAGATAAGATCTTCAATTTATAAATTATGGCTTCTTTAATAAGAGTAGGCTTTAAACATTGTACGGCTCTGAGTATAAGACAAGTAGCAAGGTATGTATTCTTATGTTTTTATTTTCTTCCAAGTAAGAAATTGCCCGTTAAAGTTGCCAATTTTGTTAGGCCTGTTTGTTTTTTTCCATAGGCCTAGGCTAGGTAGGCCTAGCCTCTTGGACTGGTTGTGTCTGCCGTGTGTGGTGCATATTAATGCGGCCTATAGGCCTAGGCAAGCCTACTCTCAGAACAAGGATAGGCTCATGCCTTGAGTCTAGCTCAGATCATCATAGAGTTATGATATTTAAATATAGGAAGTGGATATATTTCCGTCGTCGTAAATAAACCAGAGAATGATAAAGTTAATTTAATGCTCAGCAGGCCCAGCCATGATGGCATGTGTGTAAACAAATGTGCTCGTGAGACAAGGAGGAGTGTAAATTTTCATTAAAGATTATGATGGTTATGATGAATTCTTTCATTAAAGATTAGGGCCTACCATTATTTTGATGAATTAGTATGCCTTCGTTAAATGTATTTTTCATGCCTTATTTTTATTTTCCATTTATGATTAACAATATAAGTCAATTTGTTTTTCTTTTTTGTTTCAATTTGATTTTGTGTTTGACTTCAGCAATTTTGACTTTATTACTACTATTCTTCTGTTTTATTCACAAAAAATGATCCATAGGCCTAATCATTTTGTAGAAAAAAATATCATTTACAGTATGTATAAATTTGTAAATTTTCAGACCATGCTCCACAACTTTACAGAACACGGGGACACCAGAATCTCAAGTTAGTCAAGTTAAAGAACCAGTTGTGAGTTACTTGTATTTAACTTTAATTGGTGACTAGTTTGAAGGAATTTAGTACAAAAATATCATATCATGTATTATTCACAGTTATTATGCAAATTAGAGCTCAAAGTAGCATGATAAAACAAAATTATGTTTCTAAATGCCTGTTATATGACGTTTGTGAGTGCCAACTCTAAGAATCTGGAAGTGCGATATTTTAAAACAAAAGAAAATTTAAAATGTATTTCTCCATTTTTTTTGCTAGATTCTACAAGGGCAATATCGTAAGAGTGTCATCTCCATGCAGCCACATTGGTGCCATATTGGATCATTGACTTTTTTAGACAGACATTCCACCCCTTTAACTTTTTCAAATTCCTAATCCAAATCTTATGCTTTCTAAACCACTTCAAACCTGTGACACGCCTGATGTAAAGTAGATGCTTGAATATTTTTATTTTATTATGTACAGTACCGCAATTTTTTCCACAGCTAAATTCCTACACCTCAATCAGGGGCCCAGGTGACCCCTGGCCTAAGTAGCTCACTTCACTGCTAGCTTTTACCCCATCCCTTTCTATTCTGGTGCATATTTGGGTATACTGTACAGTCGTATAACATACATTAATTTTGACTAAAAATTGTACCCCATAATATCCTTGTTATCAATGTGTATTTCTTTTTAATCAGAGTCGACCACTGTTAAGCCACTTCAAAACTAGGACAGGCTGATGGAAAATGGCACATTTTGATGCTGTAACTTTATTATACAGTAATACAGATTTTTCCACAGCCAGACTTGTGTCAATGGGGTTGCAGATTATATATTGTTTGACAATACTGTGATATTTAATAGATGTATCTTTCCTCATAAATTCTTCTTTTAACAATATTCTTTTTTGCTCAGACTGACATCCGTGTAGTATCTGGAATCCCAGAGGAGCATATAAAAACAAGGAGAGTACGCATCTTTGTGCCAACTAAAACTGCTACACAGTCAGGAACCAATGACACACATTGCTGGAAACTTGAATTTGAAACACGGGAACGATGGGAGAATCCTTTAATGGGGTGGACTTCTTCGTAAGTGTCTTTTCAAGTCAGCTTTATTGATCTAAACATGGTGGAAATAAATCTAATTTATTTTCTTCATGCTCTAACTATGGTCACCCTAGGGTCAATATTTTTTTAGTCAAACTGGCTAAAAGTTGCAAATATTTTTTTAGCAAAATTGTAAATTCTTTAGCCAAATTTTTAAAAAACTACCATAATGGCTGCAGAAAATTTTCATTTAGGTGTAAAGAACTGTGGTGTGAATTTTTTTATAATTTTTTTAGTCAAAGTATTTTTCATATATACATTTTGTCATACGAAATTTGAGGCACGTGCAACAATGCGTTATCAATAGGCAAACATGTGAACTTTAAGCTCCATTTACTCGAAAAGTGGAATTTGCAAGTTACGTTGTTTTGCCACGGAACGGCCGACTTGTTGAATGGTTAGAGCGAGCATAGTCATGACCTGATGTGTCATAGCATATTGTATTAAAAAGTGTTTAGGTCTTTAGTGTGGTGCTTGTTGGAGAGCAGAGTATATTGGAAAGTGATGTTTAACCATACCAAAACAACTATTGATCCTATTTTATAATAAAATGTTGGCTAATTAGAAACAGCCAGTACTTAGGCCTTAAAAATTTAAGTGACTCCTGAAAACTCCTTCTTCATAACTTTTTTTGTGCTGTTGACTTCGGTAATAGAGTGCCAGGCCTCGATTTTGGGCTTTGTAGGGGCGGACCATTTTTGGCACCAGATGTAACTGACTGGGTTAAGGCTTTTTTTTTGTATTACAGTATCTGCAATTGATTTTTTTAATTCCTGTATTATTTTTTTTAATAACCTTATCTTCTTTGTGAAATTCCAACAATTTTTTAGTTAACTATGTATTTCTTACTATTTTCAGGATTTTTATGATATACAGTATTCAGTCGCACAAATAGAAACAAAAAACTGACCCTTTTCAAGATTTTGGGTCATTCGGGCTTGGGCAACACAAAGGTTTTTATAGGCCCTATGAATGTGTCCAGACTATCAAATTTTCTTTGACAAGAAACTTTGTAATCCCATATATGGTAAGGGTTTGTCCATGTATGGTCATGTGATGTCATCATGACCATATGCATGTGAAAGTTTGGTGTCACAAAATTTGATAGTCTAAAACTGAGCTTAACACAATTTTTATTAAGGTTTAAATGTTGTTATATTATTTTTACAGCGCTGATCCGTTGTCAAATATGGGCTTATTTTTCGATTCAAAAGAACAAGCTAGAAGTTTTGCGGAAAAAAATGGTAAATAAAACTTTCCAACATTGCAATAGTTTTTAGATGCTCTGCTTCAATTTTCCTTCTGCCATTCTTTTATTGTATTATTAAGAGTAAAATAAAATTGAATTGGTCATATTGTGCTGCTTTAGTCTGGAGGTTAGACAATTAATGTGCATATCCGTCTCAAAATCAGTCGCATCTAGTTGAGATCAAAGTGAGATAATCGCCAAAATAGGTTTGAAGTCAAATTTTGGGAAATTTAGTTTTAATTCCTTATGAGTACTAAGGTACAGTATATTTCATAATATATTTTTTGGGGCACTTGTCATGCAGGAAAGTGTCTTTCATACAGGTTTTCTGAAATTTATAGTCCTTTAATTATTAATTTTTTGATTGCTTTAGGGTTGATTTTCTAAAAAATGTGTTTCCCTACATGAAAACATCAAATCCTCATATCTTTTTTGTATGTACTTATCAAATTAATGTTATTTAAATTGTAGATAACAGCTTAATATTGTGCTCTATTAGAAGGTACCAATTTACTCAGTTTTGGATTTTCCTACCATGAGACTCATTTTATTCTTGGGCCCCAAAATTTGGAATTCCTTACCTCTCATTATTAAAATACTGTTACAAAAAGTCTGTTAATTTTTTTTTCTATTAGACAAGTTATATATCCCTACTTTGCATGGCTTTTGTCACAATTCTAGATTGTATGTTAGTTTCTTGTTTTTAGGTCCGCGCGAAGCGGAACTTCGAACCTCACTTAAGTTCTTGTTCTTGTTGTGACCATAACTTAAAAAGGGTCCAGCATCGCCAGTTTTGAACGGACATGCTTGAAATTCAGTACACATAAATTATACCCCATTCCCAACACACGTTCATCGGCCCTTTTTAAGTTATATCCCAGGGTGTCCCTTAGACCAAGAAAACAAAAAACATGTTTCATCAAGTAGTGTAAAATACAGCTAATTTCAACAAGCGCATGAGTAGCCCGGTTGGTTAAGACATTGTTTAACATGACCGTTCTACAAAAGCGAAGGTCAATGGGTTCAGGTCCCACCATAGTTGTGTCAGGCTATTTTTTTTTTTGGGCAAAATCTACTAAAAACCTTAGTTAAATCCATGCGACGTGGCCTACTAGTGCTAGAATAATTAATAATGGAAGTATGCTTTTACTCCTTGAAATCGCAGTGCAAGCACGGACCTGGTGAGCGATTGCTCTTGTTTTCTTCTGTTGTTTTTCTCATCATTGTCTTGTACCATCTGTTTCCCTCAGTTTTTTTTTTGGCTGCCCCATCACAAGATCCATTTTGTATCTTTTTGAGGGTTTTCTTTTCTTTCTTATTCTTTTTTTAATGGTTTTATTTTCTGAAGTTCTATATTTCATGAATTTAAGGAAGTGAATTAATGTTTAAATTTAAACTTGAACACATTCTGCTGATCTTACAGATGTTGTTAGCAACTTGTAGACTTTTGGTGCGGAAGCAGGAAGTGATCACCTTCCCCATTTGTTCTTAGATTCGATATTTGGTTTTTTTTTGGTACATTTAAAACTAATTGTATATAATTTTTTTTCAGGATGGTGGTATGAAATTGAAGAACCAGTAGCAAAGAAACCGGTCAAACCAAAATCGTATGGAGCTAATTTTTCATGGGGCAAAAGAACGCGAACAAGTACAAAATAAACTGTTAGCAGATTAAAAAATAAACTTTATACAAGAGGAAATGTTTGTTCTGCCAAAATGAGTGATATACCTAACAAAAATAGACATTGCAGTCTTTCGGAAAAAAACTGGAAGTGAAAACATTTTTTCTATTAGTTTTGATGTCAATGGAGGCACAGTGGTCTTGTAAATTGCAATTTGTTCTAGTAGATATTAAAAGGTGTTGTGATGTAAAAATGATGGTGATTGTGCATTTCAGTTCAAAATAAGGATGGAATAAAACAGTACATCTCTAAATTTCATAACTATCTTGCTTGCCAGCAAATCTTAAGATGTGATAGTCGCACGATTCAACCATCACTTCCTGCGTGTGTGGTTGCCAGATGCGATGGCAGGCTCATATTCGTCGGGCGACGTTTTTTTTAGTGATTTCTTGTTGAATCACTAAAAAGACTATTATCGTGTCTGGAAACGACACACACAGGGAGCAACGTTTTAGTCATGTGGCCGTCGCACGACACAGTAAGTGCCGGGCCTTAGGGCCCAGAAATAGCACTTAATGACTTCGAATGGGTTACATTTATATTTTTTTACAATCCCAGTATTGGGCACCTCAAAATCTTTGAGGTGTGGTTGTCTTTTGGTTATTGGGGTCCATATTCAGAGGTCTTATCCTCTTGAGTCCCGACATTCAAATATTCATTGTATTAAATGCTGAAATAGGCTATTTTTATCGTAATTAAGGGATCCAAAGATTTTTTTTTGGCAAGGGGTTTCTGAGATACAGGAGGGGTAAAACCCCAAAAAGAACAAAAAAAGATAAAGACAAAATGACACAAAGGAGATTACATTTCACTTTGTGAGCCTACTGCCCATAGGTAATAGGCAATGAAATGGAAAATCCAACTATAGATGGCAGCAGACACCTTTTTAAATCATCAGAGTATCAGTATTGCAGTAAAGTGTTGTGCTGTATTTTGATTTTCTAAACACGTCCACATTTGTGGACGCGAGGACTCAGGAGGCTAAGTTTCATTTTAATTAAAACATACATATTTCATTAAAAACAACGAAAGAAATAGAAATAAAAATTTATACTTCTTCACTACAGAAATTACGCACGATGTGCAACATCTGTCTTCAGCTGATGTTTTGCCGTGTCCGCTGTCAGCTGATATTTTTGCACAGCCCAGGGGCGCAGCCAGAGGGGGGGTCGGGGGTCAGGACCCCGCTAAAATTTTGAGAAAAAAATGTTTTTCTAGTAAAAAAAGTTATAATGTGAATAGCATGAATTGTAAATAACCTATTTCAATAAAAAAAAAACGAGGAAATGATGTTTTTTTTTTTTTTTGCTCATCAAAACAAAACCGGCAACCACGCCCACCCGAGGCCCCCCCGAGTTGGGACCATGCGTCGGGCAAATCCTAGCGCCACCACTGCTGACCCCCCCTTTCATTCCATCCTGGCTGCGCCCCTGCAGCCAAACATTAGCTGAAGATCCCGAGGTACGTACATTTCTGCACATGTACATGTTTGCCGCCAAAGGCCCCGTATTTCCGTGACCACAAACACTCCCATACTGTGTCATGTGCACACTTGCCATGTCAGTAGGACTAATGAGAGAATTCTCAAAATGATGTGCTATTGTATTTTGACCTTCAAGCCAAAGCACAATGATCAATAGGAATTCTGTCTATCAGTTCAAAATAACAATTTACACAAAGAAAACCAAAACAATTTAGGCAACATTTATGTTTTTAATGCCAATAGCTTTTACAGAAACAACAAATTTAAGTAAAAATTTAATTATTCAATACTGTATACCTGCCAACTTTTTTGGTCTCAATGCAAGAGACAATCCCCACTGCCAGTGCTGGGCCACATTTTTTCAGATTTTGGTCTGTTATAAAAACAGCTAAACCTGCCCATTTGTGACAAAGCCAAGCCAAATAAGACATAAGTCGGAAATTGAAAATCTAGGTTTTTATGGATTATAAAACTACACATTATTATCTTTAACATGCAAAAAAAAAATAAGTTTCATACGATGTTTCCTTATGAACAATTGAAGTTTGAACATTCAAAATGTAAGTTTTGAGAAAACTGCATTTGAAAATTGTTTATCCGTATACATTACCTAAACAAGGTCATTTTAAATTGCAGTTTCAAAAAGTTTTTGATCATATATCTAGAAAGGTGAAAGCATAACTGTATATTTTTGGAATAAAATGAAATTTGAAAAAGTTGACCATTTTTAAAATTCGGTCTATTTTGGAAAACTAGCATTTGCGACTTATGTCTCATTTGGCTTGGCTCTGCCACATTTTCAGGCTGATATTGTCCAGATTAACACTGTTTGGGGGCTGTTTTTCAGTGTTTTGCTCTATGTTGTCTCATGCATTAGAAAAACCATTTGCATGACTGTCTACAGGGGCGCAGCCAGGATGGAATGAAAGGGGGGGGGGATTTGCCAAACAGGGCGGGGCATGGTCCCAACTCGAGAGGTCCGGGTGGGCGTGGTTGCCGGTTTGGTTTTAATGAGCCAAAAAAAAAACATTTCCTTGTTTTTTTTTTAAATAGATTATGCAAAGTTGAGTTTCAGTCTGCATTATTAACGATGGCTGGCTTACAATATTCTTCACATAACTTTTTTACTAGAAAATTTTAGGCGGGGTCCTGACACCCCGACCCCCCTCTGGCTGCGCCCCTGGTCTATGCATGAGAATTCTGCTAATGCATGAGAAAAATTATGTGCGAGACGTCAAAAATAGGTCACAACGCATGAGGCTCGCGCATTATGCATGACAGTTGGCAAGTATAATACTGTTGTAAACTTTTAGCATAATAGGCGACCATGTCAAAATTATCATGCAACAGAATAATCCTTTTGTGTACTTTACAAACAACATTAACAGGAAAATATGGGAGTATATTACAGGTAAAAATAGGATAGTTTACAAATCATAATTTACAAAGCATTTGTACATACGGTACCTCAATTTTCAAACACATTTACAAGCATACAATATTTACACTATTAATTGCACACACAAGAAATTTTACTTAAAACATTATTATAAATATAAAACAATTACCATCTCTTATTCAAATGTTGCCCTTAATCAAACAGGGCGTTTATGAAAATGAGGGAAAATTGAGCTGGTGCTTTAGTTAAATAATTATTATATTTTACACATAAATATAATACAGATCTGCCAAGGTCTGGTGAAAAAAATAAGTGACATTTTTCCGAAGGAGTCCGCATCACCTCAACCGCACCATGGGCTGAAGTGAGATATTTTTAGGATATATCAACTCCAAATGCCAGAAAATGACAATCTTAACATCAAAATTTCGGTATAGAATACAATATAAATTTTACATATTATTATGACCAAAGTCCATATATAAAAGAATAAGTAACAATTACTAACATGCATAAAATGAAACCTGGCTTTTCTGATAGTGTGATTTCAATTTTAATGTATATTGTTTTACAGTATTCTTGGATAAGGATACAGTCTTTTCGGATAAGGACTATAAACCGTAGTGACCCTTAGGGGCATAGAAAGTCGTATGAATGTGTAACATCTGGTCCACGGCGCCTTGAGACTCTACTGTATAAGGCGCTATATAAATCAAACTACATTACATTACAGTATAACAGATGTAAACAACAAAACATTGTCAAGTGCCAAAATTATGACAGGGTAGGCTAGAATTATATACAGTGTTGTATTGCTAGGCCTGGCCTTAATACTCATTTGTAAGTATTCATGCAGCATCATTTAAAATCCATGGATATGCATGATTTTGAAGACAATTTAGTCATTTGGACATGACAACAAGATAAATGCGGGACCATTCACATGGACTGTGAGACACTTGGCTGGTCTGATAATACAAAATATTTTCAATCACATGATCATGGACTGAGAGGGGCACTACTTCAAAGAGAACGCTTTAAGCTCAGTCTAGACTATCAAACTTATTTGACAAAAACCTTTGATCATTTCCATATATGGTAATGATATTTCTATGTATGGTCATGATATATAGGTATGCCAAAGTTTCTACTTTATGAGTGGTATTAGGGAGCTTTTGCAACATTATGGAATACAAAAATGAAAACATCTTGTAACGTTTGAATTGAACATCTTAAATATATGTAACACGGTCAGTATTTTACGATGATCATCAAAAATCTGTAAGTTAGATTTTTTGGGCATGTAATGAGGAGAGAACAGGTAGAAAATTTGTGTATAGCCGGGAAATTAAATGGGAGGAAACAAAAAGGAAGACCAAGAAAAACTACTTGTATACAATCAATGAGCATTTTAACAGACAGTACTCAAACTCAAACACAGAAATACTACATAATACCAAAGACATAAGCAAATGGAACAGCATGGTCGTCAAAGCCACAGGCATGGCACTCCGGTAAGTAAATTTTAATAAATTTTTTAACACATTGAGTAACTTTAAAAAATGAGAGTGTGACATATCTGTTTTCGTTATTTAGTAGGGTCCCTTAACCACTTAATCGTTACATGGCGGACAAAAGTGCCAAATTTGTCATGGAGCTGCCTTTGGACCTATAAATTGATTTTAG
>JAOTQE010054503.1:0-32914 GCA_025631205.1 Nesometra sesokonis
TTTTTAATAAAAAAAATCTAAAAATTGAGGTCAAAGGTCACAGAGGTCAAATCAGATTTCCAGTAACTTTGTTTTGGAATGCCCATATCATGTACTATCACCATGCCCAATGGCAAATTTGTATCCACTAGGGTAACATCATTTCCCTTTAGAGACTGGACTACTCAACTTACTTTCATGATTTCCAAGCCATTGCTGTAAAAATTTGAAAGGTCCCTAATGTTTACAAAGAGTACATTAGTGACTGAAGAAATTACATTTTCAGCCATTAACGTTGTATATTAGGGTTTATCGTCATTTAGTATCATACACTATTCTAAAGACATTGCTGACAGATTTAACGTATGGTGTTCGTGTATGTATAACGTGGTTAATTCAGACTGTTGAGCGAAACTGAGTTTTTAATTTACGAGCGGGATTATCGGACACTATTCCACCGTACGTCCTCTTTTCCGAATGCGGTAACAGAAAATAAGTGAAATAAACAAGTAATCGTATGCCGATGAGCTCCGGCCGAACCATCCTCATTACTCTATACTTGACTCAAAAAGTGGGCCCACTTCATCTCTGTTCATGATCTTGTCTCCTCTACGTCTGATCCATATAGCCTTCTTGATACGTCTGATGGTTTCATCATCTGCTCTGTCTATGACCCTGTTGTTAGACGACCGCCACCTACCGGTGAAGGGATTGCTTAACAACAAAACCGTCACCCCGTCACTCTGAAGAAGGACGCCGATGAGTCAAGACGTCCGCAATTGTCAGTCAGATCAGTTAATTTGATTGGTTTGTCAACAAAACTTATCATTAGCTTATCTTCAAGCCAGATGAACGTTTTCAGTTATATGTTGTCGACAGATTGTTAACGCAGTCGGCCTAACATCTGGCTTTTAATCAGCGATTAAATCCCAAACCAAGCGCTCCCCCACTATTCTGTCTGTCACAAAAAACAGGCTTACTTCTTTAACATAGGCCTACAGGTAGTTTTAGGGCTCATAGTTGTAGCTAAAAATGGAAAACATAGTATTATGAACACGCAGAATAATTATTTATACAGTGCATCTCCTGCAATTACGATATTATAATTTATCTCAATTAACGATCTTTAGTTATGTATAATAATTGGGAGGTTTCGCAAATTTACGAAACACGATAACGAAAATGGATTCGTTACACATTTTTAAAGTTTTTAAATGTGTTAAAATTATATCAAATTGTTAACCTACGAATCGTTGTAATCGTCCTAATATTGACCAACTGTGACAAATATTCAGTGTTCTATTCAAACGTTACAAATCTGTGTTCTTTTACGCATTTCGTAAAGTCTCCAAACCTCTCTATTATCACTAATCAATATAAGTATTTAGTAACATAATAAACATTTATAGGCAATCGACTAATAACCGCATAGCGATAACATCAATCACCGATGTCATATATAACGTGTTTAATAATCTTTACTACATGATAATATTAAAAGAAAAGAAAAAAAAATATGGTGATCTATAACCTCAAAAAATTCCAAATATGGGACATCTATGAGGACAAAACGTACATTATCAACAGTAATGCTAACAAATTCAAGCCATTAATTATACCTGCTGTTTTCGCAAAAAACAGGTGATACATTTTTTTTTGCGAATTCAATAGTTTTGCTGAATTGCACTTCGTTCTAAATTAATTTACCATTACGAACTATCAATTTCAATAATGTTACTCGGGAATCATAATTGTAGTTTTCGTAGCTCAAATATTCAAATTGATGATTAAGCCGTTGATCGACCATGGCATTTAGTTAGCACCACTCCTATTGTAAGAATAAGTACGGTTCACGCGGACCTAGATTTACACACATTCATTGAGGTACAAAGTGTTTCTATCCATGGATATAGCTCTAGAAGCATAAAATTTACCCTGTTAAACTTACGAAAAAAGATATCAATAATGTAGGCCTAATATAGACCCTAGCAGTATTAACAGTGAGTGGAGAAAAATAAGAATTTTCAGGGAAATAAAAGAAACTTAGGCCCATGTTTTCTAAGATTTTTGCGAAAATGGTTTTCAGTCAAGTAGTAGACTGTATATCTATCTAAGACCCCAAACACAATGTCTCCTCAAAACTTATCCCATAAGGGTATGAGGTTCCAAGTCTAAATTCATTAGTTAGAGAACTTACTATTATAGATAATTTCCCTAAATAACGAAAAACACTCTGCGTTTCTTAAACTCTGTGCATTTGCGCCAAATACAACTGACGTAATATCTGGAATGTGAACCAAGAATAAGCTTAGGCCAACATTGTTTACCTGATCAAAGATTGAAAGTCATAGAATGTTTAACTTGAGGAATTGAGGATACATGCGGACTACAAAATTAACTTTTTTAAACCGGTACAAACACCAGAGTTGATATTTATTTAGATTTTTTAGAGGATTTGATTTTTGCGTTTTATCATCTCTATCTTCAGTCTGACGGTTGGTCCGAATTTCATTAAATATGCACTTTCCTCCAGTTGTATATAATCGTCCAATTGGATTGATATTTAGTAGGCAATTTCTTAGTAATACGTTTTGGTCATCACATTGGTTAGTTAGTTAGTTGGTCGGTATGTCGGGAACGTAACTTTTGCTATCGGTTTCCATTACGTTTAATACAGCATTTCGTCAAGTTATTGCCCAGTTGGTTTGGAATTTAGCAATCAGGTCTTTTTTTTAATATTGTCTTTTGTCAACCTAGGTGTTTACTTAGTCGATCAGTCCGTCTGTCGGTCACTTAGCCGTTGAAAGGTTCTAGAATTTCAGCCTTGAGTCTGTTTTTTGTTCAATCAAATTAAATAATGATAATACAAAACCGTTATTGATCGTTTCCTAATGAGTTGAAGGGAATTAACTTAGGTTAAAACTTTACCGTGTATTGTGGTCGTTGAAAGTAAACATTAGGCGCTACAGGAAAAACCCCAAAAGTTGGTTGTTATCGCAAAAATATACTTTATAAAAATACAATACTGTATAATAAAACGTCCTGTTTGGTCCTTCCTATGGAAAAACAGTTATATCTTTTGGTATGAGACGCCATTTTGAATTTTAAAATGGTCAAGGTACTGCATAGAACATGGTTAGTCTAGTAATAACCTTAGAATGCACTAATGGGACCTGGACTACATAAACCTGCCTCCTTGGCGACAAAATTTAAAATGCTTTTTGTCTAGGATTTAGGTTTGGAAAAACCATAGAGAATACCATTTTTAGTTAGTACAGTAGTAAATCTGAATTTAATCCTGGACTAAAGTTAGTCCATTTCTAGAATACCAACCATAGTTAAACAAATATTTCAGAGATCACTTAATGTTAAACTGTTAAAAAACGCCAAGGAAAGGTCAAATAATTTTAATATTTTTTTTCACAGTAAAATTATACCAAACTCATTTAAATACAATTAGTGTTAGCCTGAAAACTAAAAAATGTTCATCTTTTACGAAAAATATGTGATCTTTGAAATTCCTGACATACGGTACCGTAAGTACTGATCTAATTGTATTTAGCTTATTAGTTATTAACCAATCCGGTAATCCCTAGAATGATACCAAGCACAAAATAATTGAAGACGTTTGACTTGTAAAGTTAAATGAAATTTACGCATGGGTTCAATTCCTTTTCACGACGGCAATATAAAAAAACATGTTTCAAAACAGTCAAGCGTCTTTTAACTTTTCCGACCAGCACCAAAAAAGATTCCTTACTCCTTAATTAATCAGACGGGTACTTTAACAGCTCCGCCTAGCCGCAGCTAAAAACCTTTATACTGGTACATTTCTGTTTACTGTGAAAGTATACCACGAACGACACATTACTTCTCGTCGCGTTTTCTCCTCGTATCTTATAAATGGTTAAAACTTACAGTAATCCATCCGAGATTACTCAGCCGACTCATAAACCGCAGTTCTTGATATTATTTATCTAGTTTTGCATATTTTCCGGGTGTATGAGTAAATACCAACACTATAACGACAATTAAAATAGATCACTAGCCTATAAAACGACTTTTCACAACCTTCCGTAACACATCGCTAATAGTCTAAACGCATGGCCTTTAATCCATGACTTTCCTGCGCCTATTTCATTGCCTCATATATAAAAATACTGAGCCGAGTGTATTGAAGTTAATCACATATAAATATACATATATAGATTAGAATGTATTCTTTTGGCAAATAATGTACCGTTATAAGTATTGCAATGAATAACCAGAGCAGGACCTAATTCTGAACGTATCACCTGGCTTAGTGCTAACTCGATTATATTGCTACTTACCGACGGTAGCATTGCTGTACTGAAATTGTAGTTATTAGGTCTACTATTTATGTACCAGATATTAATACACACATTCGTATTTATTTGTTGCAGGAAATTTTGTTTACAATTTCTGTCCATTCCATCCGGTGTCCGGATGATTTGTATATAAATAATAGGACAATGTAAGAATTAATAGGCCTATTCTAAAAATAATGTTTGCTTTTTGAAAGACGTTCCTTTTCGGGTAAGCAGTTATTAACATTTGTTTTCACAACCAACGAGTATAAATTAGTTTCCTTTAACAAACTTAGACCTAAAAACAATAGTGTCAATGTTTAAAGTTGTAGTCTCTAGACAATAAACGGATTTACTCTTCTAGCAACCTTCTTCACAATCTCGGTACATAGAATGGATTCCACACCATAATCCTGTTCATTAGTAAAATATAATTAATGCGCTTATATGTCAAACAACTGTGGCATAATACTATGTCATCAACAACAGGATCCATTGCTTAATTAAATAGTTAATCAGACGAGTAGTTGTAAAGCTCGAGCCGGAGCTAAAAACTGTAAGGTAAGTTTACAAACGCAGGTGGCGCTATCAAAACAAACCGCAACATCCAAATTACGAATTTGTAGCATGGTCAAAAAAGATCTGCAAGTTTAATCTTGGGGCGATACTTCAATTAGTTTTACTACATAACAACTATTGGTTTGTATTAAGCCTAAATAGTTTTTAGTATTTCTAGTAGGCGTACATTATTTACGTATTATTAGTGTTTTTTTATTTAATTATGATATTATCTCATGTATTATAAGTAAACAGCAAAAATTGGTATAATTATATCCAGAGTGCAGTTATGGCAATTTCATAAGTGCAACCATGAAGCTATAAAAAAAAAAGAACCTCTCACCTAGTTATAGGCAAACCGTTCATCTAATAAGATTTCGATACAAGCCGTAATAGAATTACGTGCATGTCCTGAGATTGGCTTAACATGCTGGAGGATACGTGATAGGCCACGCTGGTAATTACTAACACGGTTAGTGCGCAATTTTGAAACCCAACGCGCGCGCCGCCTGGTGAGTCTCGGTGGGTGTCAATTAGTATGTGTAATAATGATTTATATAGGCCTAGAAACTTAATTAGATATAGGCCTATAAGTTGTAGGTCGATATGCCTATTATATAGCGATATCTGTATTTCTATCAACTTTAATATGTTATTGAAAGCCTTTTTTACACTGTAGTGTAATTAACTATGATTGGTAATCGTTTCAATTTTTTGTATTGAAAAATAGGTTTTAAAAATGTTTATTCCGTGAAGGTAATGGACGCTTGGGAGCGTTGTCAAGACATATAGTGAATTTACTACGCGATTGTAGTAGTAGTAGCTGCAGCAGTAGCAGCAGCAGCATCATCATCATCAGCAGCAGCAGCAGTAATAGTAGTAGTAGTAGTAGTAGTAGTAGTAGTAGTAGTAGTAGTAGTTCCCTTAAAGCTGTGATTGGCCGTATAGGCCTAATACAAAAGTGAAATCCGAGCTTGGTATAGGTAATCCAAGAACGCAGCAATTAGGCTTCGACTATTGTAATTAATAAGAATATGTAGGCCTAATACTTAAAACATGCAGAGATAAAACAGTGATGGGTGTCAACATACCAGAATTGCTGATTATGTTCTAAAATATTCCGGGATACCACATAGGCTATACCGTACAAATACCGGTAAAATGTAAAACTCACCAATTTTTCTATTTTGTTTTTCTATATTGTTTTGTTTTACCTTTAAGATATTATCAAGCTCAAGTACAATAGAATTGATGGTCTGTACATCTTGTATAATGTTGCTAAATAAATGAAGATGTTATTGATAGGTGAAGCAAACTGTCAAATGTCTGAAAAAAAATGTTTATAACAAATGTGACATGCCTGAATGTGACCATTAATAAAAAGTGGATAGCAGTTGTCGAACCAGGCCAAATTTTTGCATAAGAAACTGTGTTTGTTTGTTTAATATATTATTGTTTAGAATTTATTACGTTATTGTTATTTAATACTGCATACCGTGTAAGATTACCGACTATTTCTTGTGTTTTTTTTCACATGAGGCAGAAGGTCTCTTTCATACCCCGGAAGGAATCGAATAAGAAATATAAGTACAGTAGAACCCCCATGTGCGGACACCTCCCATAACGGACACTAATTCAAAGGCCCGCTTGTTTTTCAGCGCATTTGGTACCTCTCATAAGAGTACACTTCCTGTAAGTCAACGCGGACACTTTTTGTTTTAAAATTAAGAATTTGTGTATGTTAATTTACCTCCCATAAGCGAATAGGCCTATATCGGAAAATTTAGTGATTTTTCTGTACAAAATACAAATTTCTGTATATATTCGTCCTTACGCTGTAAAGGCTAAAAATCATGTTACTGAACCAGTCTTTAAAATGATAAACAATATTTAATTTAAAAAAAAGTCCAGAAATTTGAGAAGCCATTTGTGTTGAGAATTCCGTGAAATGTGAGACATTTCGTATAGGTCTACATAATTTTACAACTTTGCCCCTCGGCCGAAATTCTTGTAAGTGGACACGTCCCGTAAGCGGACACGTTCGTTTTCTAGACCCGTGTCTAGCTTACGATGAGGTTCAACTGTATTGTCATTACCATAGTCACCAGTGGTAATACCTGGATCGTAATAATACAAAAAAAAAAACGTATAGGCCTATTTAGCAAGATGCGGATCGTCTTTATTATAATTATGTAAGTATTATTTTGTAACACAGTAAAACGTTTCTATGCATAATATCTTTCACTCGAGACCTCCTTGTTGCTGCTTTGAAATAAACCGTTACATTTCAATATTTCTTTCATTGTTAAAATAATCATTCAAGCCATTCCATGCTAATAAATTTGATTTTGTAAAATACTGCGTTCAATAAACAGTAAATAAAGTCTGTCGTTATCTGTGTCATGTATGAAATACAGTAATGGTAAAACACACTTGTAAATCACGGCACATTCTTTCATTGTAAATTTTAACAAATCCGTCGTTATTCATTAGCATGAATCTAGACCCATGTCGCTTTGATAGATATAGATATCATTTTATAGTATACTGGTAGGTAGTACGCTACCTATAAAGTCTTAGTCCTATACTTTCGCGACTTTTAATAATTAAATTTCTTAAACATTTTTTTCCGCGATTTCCTAGTTGTTGATAACCAAGAACATGTAGATTCTTGTTTATAAGGGTTTACAGTGCATTTTAAAACCCTTTATTTTTTCGAATTTACATAATAAACAATTTTGCGCCATTAATTTTAACACAATTAGATTTAAAGAAAGCTTTGTTTATTTTTCTTTTAAGCGCATCGTAGATTGCATCATATCTAGTGTGTTTTATTAAACAATCTTAACTAAGATTTCAGCTTCAACATTTCCGTGAATTATGCGAGCCCTAAATTTTTGAAATATAAGAGGAAGGACTATAATCCCTACGACGAAATCGCGAAATTTAAGAGATTGCGAACAATGATGACTTCACAGCATGCCTACCCAGGTGTTAAAAATAGTAGGTAATTTTGTTTTCAATCGTTGGTATATTAACTTAATTTATACTTGTATTTATTTGTCCAGGCAGTAACGTTACGGTCAAACCATTAACATAGCATCCATTAGAATTAGAAAGGGGCGATGATAATGCTCAACGATCAAGCGATACTGACGACGCACTATGAAATAGTATGATGTTGATGATGGTGGAATATGACGATGATGATGATGATGATGATGATGATAATGATGGTGATGATGATGATGCTGATGATGATGATGATGATGGTGATGATGATGATTATGATGATGATGGCTACGGCAATGACGACGACGATGATGATGCTGATGACGATGATGAGATGATGGTGGTGGTGGTGGTGATGATGATGATGATGATGATGAAGATGATGATGGTGATGGTGATGATGATGATGATGATGGTGATGATTATTATGATGATGATGACTACGGCAATGACGACAACGACGACGACGATGATGCTGATGATGATGATGGTGGTGATGATGATGGTGATGATGATGATGGCTACGGCAATGACGACAACGACGACGACGCTGACGACGACGACGACGATGATGATGAGGATGATGATGATGATGATGACTACGGCGATGACAACGACGGCGACGGCTATATCCGCGACATATTGTCGGTTCGGTTTATAGGCGTGAAATCGGTATGAGGTTAAACAGGACATATTTTGACATAAAAAACGATACTAAAGTTTTTTCATTTAATAAAGTTTAAATTTGTTTAACCAAAACATCCTACGATTTATTTTAGTCTTTTGTAAACTCAGAGATATACGATCAGCAATGGTGTGTTTGTTACTTATTTTAATTTAAGGCATGCTTTGCATAACAATCGAATTAAATACTTATAACTCCTTGGTCGTTGCCTAATTTTTGTTACTGTTACCAGCAAAGGATGCTACATATTGTGTCGTAAAACTTTAACATGAAAAGGTATTATTTAATTTAAGGACTAACAAAAAAAAACAAATCCAGCACGCGAACTTGTGATCTCATGCGTAGGTACGTGGTCTTAACTATTCAGCCTTGTAGAATTACCAGTTACGAATAGGGGCACAACTGCCTTTAATTCTTAAAGGGAGAGGAGCCGTTGGGAGGTTATGTTGTAAGTTGGGCATGTTCAGTGTGCTCTCAAGAGATCATTAGGCGTCATTAATTGAATGCCCATTCTGATTTTCTAACACATTCTTAATATATTTTTATTCGGTTTAATCAAATTTTCCAGACATTTAATGGCGGTGTTTTTACCCAATTGTCTTGCCTTCGTATGTATAGATTACCGCTTCTTATGGTTTCTGATTGCTACTCACATTTGTTCGTTTCCACCTCCTGGGTGGTGCGAAAAATGTGGATTATTATCGAGATAACAATTAAAATGATGAGCTAATATGACAGAATGTAAAGTTACGTACTGACATGAGCTGGCGTGATATTTCATTCACAAATTATAGTGCCAAACCCATGAGAATTGAAAAGGTGTAAACGGAACTATTAAGAGATATTCGAAACCCCCGAGCTGATGCCGTTAAATTGATGTTTTCTTTAGCGTCAAATGATACCATGTTCTATTAAAAAAGATGACATTAGAAAGGTAGAGATGGCTGTTTGAGGAGTACCGTATTTTGTTCAGCTATCCATGTCTACCCGCGTAAATTTCAATCGTGAATCTACGTGTAGTCGCCGTTAATTTTCGGGTAATAGCACAAATGTATACTTAATAGTTCTATAGAGTTATATAAAAATAGAGATAGAGTGACGAAAATAACTGTGCCTCAAGCCCGGATGACGTCATAATTTATTCATAAGTGGGTGGCGTTAACAACTAGTGTTCTCGGGAGACCACTAGTAATGTTTTACGTAAGTCCTGCGCATACGCATTTCGATTTGTTTGCAAAAGGGGAGGAGCTTATTGTGGGGCTACGATTAAATTTAAACTTAAGGTTTTTCAGCGAAAATCACCTATTATCTGCGTATCCAAAGGGATTCGTTCTCAGATCACTCATTATCTAATCAAACGAGCCTAGTGATTCAGCTGTAGCTTATGTGCAATTGTTTAATTATTATTATAAAATGTAAAATATCGCGGAGTCCTTCATTTTTTTCATCGTAATTTTACAACGAGGCCATTTTGTAACGTCATAACTATCCTTTTAGAGTTTCTAGCACTGATTACTGAGTACTGTACAATCAACTCGTAGTCGAGTATGTATTCAGGAGCTTACGCAGGAGGACGAACGCCTTGGTTGACGACAGTTATGCTAACATTTTCATTTTGCAGGAAAATGCGCACTGATTCATAAACTAATACTTAAGGTCAGTGCCAAACTATTATAACTCCATGGTACACCAGATGCGCCAAGTGAAAAAAAGTTGACAATGGATCAACTCTTGCGAATTCGCTCGAGAACCTTTCAGCAGCACGCGTCAGATATCGACGTTTCGTTTATCCGCGTCTAGTGGAAACCGGTATCAGTTAGCGCCGCCTTGGAGCACAAGCTAGGTGTAGTAAAACGTATCTAACATGTGCTGTCGAGTAGTGGGACGTGTCATGTTGAATCGCGGATATATTTTATCACCTGCGTATTTGTGTATCTATTCTGTTTTGTTAAGCTGACCTGAAAAAATAACACCTTCATCTAAACGTCTATATGGACATTATGATAATCAACAAAGGTTGAGTGGTGGGGGAATAAAGTTTACCAATGGTGACTGCGACTAATTGTAGAACTATTTAATTTATAAAATATAAAGCATAGTTATATGTTTAATATCATAATTAGGCCTAATATCCCTGTAGTTTAAGAATCTGTTAATTGTATGCTACTGTTCATTATGAAAAAAATATCCCACGAAAGAGAAAAAAGTGTTTGAAAGCTACTTCTTGTAACTCGATAACACCAACTCTAGAACTCTTTTTCAAGTTTTAATTTTAAAACATGAAGAAAGGTGCACCTAATCAAACAAGCCCCAACGAGAGCCCTCATCGTTTAATGCATTTCCTTTATTTCATTATAAAACGGTATCATATACGATTTGTAATTTGCGATTGCATTGAAACAAGTGTTGAATTTCTTCCATGGCCTATAAGATACAAAAAATAATATTGTTTTAATCCAGCGCCCCCCCCCCCACCAACTTTTTCGTTAATCACGCAAACAGTTGCATTACTTTGGCGCATGGCGTACGGTACTAACTTAACCAACTTAAGGCTCCTAGCCGGAACTAAAAAAAAAACATGCTTTTTCTACCCTACCGTTATTTTCTGTGTTAGTTACTGGGCAAGTTTAAACAGATGTTTTTCCCCATAGTTTCGTATGCTACAATGCGATTGTACAGTATACTAGTGACATAGTGTCTAAAACATTCTTGTACTGACTGTCGGTCCCATAAATTTATCTAATTTTCTTTTGAGGATTGATGTTATACAACTACAAGGGGTTTACAGATTGTGTTTGACAGGTTAAAAAGTGCCGTCAAAAATGATCTGACGAATGGTATGCAACGCTTCTAATCATATGACCGCTTTTAATTAATATTATTATTTAGCTCATCCATGTGCTGTTGTCATATTTAATAGTTTTCATAATTATGACATTCTTGGAATTGAGTGTCACCTTCCTCGTCGAATGTAGTCTCCCTCTGTGTTCTTGTTTTGTTGTTGCTGCTGTTGCTTTTGTTTACCTCTGGGCAGGTTTATTGTAAATTTGATCGAATTACGAACCGACCGACTTATCTGATGAAAACACAAAACAGAAAAAACAGTGGTAACCATTTGGAAATCTACAAACAAGGTGTGTAGGCTACTATGGATTTGTGATCAGCGACATTTGCTGTTTATGTCCAAACTGGAATTACTTCAATTTAACAGGCAAATGAGATAATTCAAACTGATCCATTGTATGTACATGCTTTTTGTTTAGAACACTTTCTTTCGAGTAGTTTAAGTACGGTACTTGCGATTAAGCGCCGAGTTGGGAATTAGAGTCCCTCTTGATTATACACGCTCAGTGGAAATTGTTTTAAGCACCCATTTTGAACAAGCGCCCCCTCTAGTTCGCCAAAGCGCCCCCTCTGGTTTCAATTAATTCCCGTTTTATGTAAAAAAAATATCAGACGTAAGCTGCATCCTTGTTAAATTTTAAATCTAACCATACCTACTACGGTAATTGAATACAGTGTTTACCATGGCATATTTTAAATAATTGTAAAATGCGAAGTTTAAATTTTATACAACTATAAATTTCCTTGTTTTGTAGCAAGTTTTTTTTTATTTTACTGTGGCGCTAGCGGAGGTGGTTACTCTCTTAAAGGGCCGGTTCACCCAAAAAATTATCTTCCTTATATGTTTTGGTTTATCATAAAAAATATATTCAGCCCCGTTTCTGAATTTTTACGATTCATTATACCTATCATAATTATTGGTGAAATAGACGAAAATTGCCAAGTTGGGGGATAGTTCAAATTACAAGATAAAATCCCTATTCTTTTACAAACAAATTATCTGAAAGAGGGGTATTTTAAATAAATTGTGAAAAATCAATGGTCATTCTAAAATATATAGAAAAATACTATTCTTGTGTGTTTTAACTAAAATTGTTAATTTCTGATGATGATACATATATTGTAAAATAGCCATTTTTGTTTGATAATAAAAAAAATACCCACTTTGCTATTGTGTGTACAGAAGAATAGGGATAAAATCTAACGTTTATTTTGATATATATTTTTGAATCCATGAGACTCAAGAGGAAAAAGATCCTACAATTTCCCAAATATGGCTGAATATAATTTTTATGATTAAATAAACTAAAAACTTAAACTAACACATATAATGAATAATAATTTTATGGGTGAACCTGCCCTTTAATGCAAAAAAAATATGCGTCACTCGTTTTGGTTGATTATCATTCAGACTGAACATCTTAACTCTATTAGATATTACTTCAACCCATGGATGAATCTCACTTTTAAGAGTGAAATTTTGTACAAAAGAGACTTTATAGTCTATTATAGCTATTAAAATCATTCCCATAGAAATATTCACTCTCTTAGAGTAGAAATATTTCCACTCTCCTCGAAGAGTTACGATTTCACTTGTTTATATCGAGAGAGTAATAATGCCATCGACGAATTCTAAGCAATTTTAAACGTGACATTCATTGCAAAATCATTAAGACTATGAAATACAGTATTAAATAGAATGAGACGCCTCATCTAATACCATAGGCCTATTGAGTGATCACAGCAGTTGTTAAAAACCTCATAACAACAACAGCAGTAATAACAATTATTATAATCTATAGTATACAAATAATGGTTCATGTAGACTGATTTTATGCGCGTGCGCGCGGATGATAGCATTTTACGCTATTGGTAATCACCGTAGCGTATTGGGAATTGTTACATAACTGCCGAATGACGAGAAAATTCAACAATATACACACTTTACGAATGTCTATTACCGGTTCATTAACACACTATGTTCGCCTGTCAAATCTCATTGACTTATATATCTACGTGTATGTAGCCTGTTTATTAACGTGTAAATATCCCATTTCCTATACGTGCCTGCCTCATCTTCCTCTTTTCATTTTTATCACGTGTCACATTCATCAGCGAGTTCACTTAAAAATGAAATCTACGTCACGCTTTCTAAACTAGGTGTCATTATAAGGTTTAGTGGTGGGGCTGTGATGTAAGAAGAACCGGAAGCATCCAGGTTTGAGTCCAAGATATTGGGATTAGAAGGCAAGCCTGTTACCCAAGTTACGATTTGTACGAGAACCGGATGCTAGCATTTGACGCTTATTAGAAACCTTATATTTTTTATCTCCATGTTAGCTTAAAGGACCTATAAACAGCGTTCCATTGAGAATAATGTACGAAGTGCGTAGTTACAGTAGGAAACCACATCAATAACAATCAAAGCATAGCCTACGCATGTATTTCGCGTTACCCAAAGGTGGGATAATGTTGTATGTTTGCTTTGTAAATGTTTCATTATGATATTTAAGGTACTAAAAGTATGCCTTAATGGCAAAATAAAAACGCCTCGTGTGTGCGAAGGGACCATTGTAAGTGTGATTTACACAAGAGGAAATCAAATTTCTCAGTTTCGAGTTAAATAACTGGAGTTTATGGAGTAACTATAGTTTAATGTAATTATATTGATCGTAAACAATGGCAATTTTAAAATTACATGTAACTCAATCTGAAATTAAATTATAGATTTATTGTAATGTTTCGTTAGACTTCTTGGAACTCTGTTTTTATTGCGAGTACTTATTCTACAACCAAGAGGGCGCTATTCTTTTATATTCATTTAAATCTCAAGTAGTGCACAATTTGAAATCGAAACAGTGTAATAGATACATTTTAAGTAACTTGGTCATGAAATAAAATAATTTTACAAATTATAATTATTTTCACGTTTTTTTTTCAACATGCCATTCTAAACTATCAATGGAGGTTGAAACGATGTACTATGATGCCATCATTTCAAATTTTAATTAACATTCTTTTTATTTGAAAATATTGGTTTTTTTTTAAGCTGAATTGTATAAAATTTAGAAATGTAAACATTGTAAAACGTTTAAAATAATTTGAGATGAAAAATCCATAGAAAAACCGAAGATTATATATTAGGCTACATTTTCAAGTTCAAATGGATAATATTGCATTAGGCCTAGATTTTTTATGTCTAATTGTCCGTTCAAATTGTTTTGGTCAAAATGTTTAGATAGTTCACCAAGATAAAAATGCTATGGTTACCTATTAATTACATTAACATTATATTTTTCTTTCTCTCAATGGTGTATTTTATTATTTTATTTATGTTCAAGTCCATGTGGAAAACACATGTTGTCTATTCTAATCAAGTATGCTTTCTGGTAAGTTTTAGGGCTCTGTATAATTTATTAGATTTCCATCTTCCTATTCCCTTTTTAGTGCTTTGCCATATTAACGATATCTATATTTTAAAAGTAGTTGTTATTGAAGTCTCTCTGTGTTTTATTTGTATATTAATAATGTACCTGTTATTCATCTTTTTGTTATTGCTTTTACATCGAGTCGTGCCGAAATTACATCTGTGATAGTTTATGTATAATTCATATGTTATTCAACTTAAAATAGAAATTTGTCTTTTCAAGCCAAACTATGGGGAAAAATTATTTTTCATTCGCGGTTCCTTTCACAAATAACTTCGGAAAAATCACAATTTGTCACTAAAGGGACTCATGTCTATAGGGCCTTTTTCATTAATAATTTGGTCATATGTAATCGTCATTAAACTTAGCAGATGTCTTAATTTTTAATGTGCCTAACTTGTTATATTTCACAATAATTTATCATGTTCAGTACCTATCTTTTCTATTTCGTCATATTTTATATTTAATGAATGCAAATATTGAAATAGTAATAATGATAATAATAATAATAATAATAATAATAATAATGATGATAATGATAACAATAACAATAAGAACAAGAACAAGAACAATAATAAGAGCATTAACGAGAACCCCCGACCTAGCAGGAAGTGAAAAGCATGAAGCTTTCTATCAGAAATCGGTAGCTACATTTTTGCCAGATCTACGCCCTGTTGATAGACAATAATAAGATAAGGACTGTTATTTCAGTATATCACCATACCTCATTTTTGATAGTCTCTGTTAATTTATACAAATTCATAGACCTTAACGGTATACTGTATCATCAAGCCGAAACGACCCATCAAATGGATCGAACGCCGGGGTGGGGAATATTAGGATTGTGACCATGACGTGAGATTCGACTTGAAATAAACAACACCATGTTGTATTTTCTTCAATTAAATATAAATCAAGTAATGTTCTATATTCAACATAATTTTCAAATTGATAAAATATAACAGCTGTAAGTAGCTACAGCGCAAGTTACAAAATAGGCATAAAGCACAGTTTTTGAAATTAAGCAAAAATATAAGTAAAAATATTCAATATTATGTTCCTCCAATAATGTTTACTGAATGTATTGATTTATTTATTGATTTATTCAGTTGTAACAGTAATAGGCCTAATTTTTCTTTAGTTAATTTAAATATTATTTGTTTGAATAAAATACCAAGAAGCAGACGATATTTTTCACGCCTATCACACGTCGATTTAATCCTTTACAGCTTCAGCTAGTCACATGATCTACTAAACAATTCCTATTAAGGAAACATTCGTTTACAATTAGGCCTATCTACGTCGAATTATAGCCTGTTACTTTTTATGACGCATTTTTTGGCGCCAATTCTAGATGAAATACAGTTTCAGACTCATTTTAAGAACTTTTAGTAGTAGAATGCAGGGATCTATAATTAGAACAATTGTAGTTGACATTTCCATTCAAATGATTTTCAGTTTTGCAAGCTTTTTTTTGGTAACCTAATCTTTGAATAAAAGGTTCTCGTAAACTTGAAAGTACGGACTTGAGCACCCTCATTCTTAAAGTTTTTAAAAACCACTGACAGGTGAAACGATGTAAATCAATTAATTTATTCATTTGTGAGTGAGTGCTTGCTAAAGCAACGTCGGGCTAAAAAATCGTTAATATTATCGTCGTTAAACTGTAAAATGTTTAATTTTTAAATATATCTTAATGAATACGCTTGGCAGGAAAATTGGACCTCTTTCAAGAGAATCATTGAAATTCTGAAATTCCAATATAATGTTCATTACCTAGATCAGGGGCGAATTTAGAGGAGGATTAAAAAACATCAACCTCCCCCACGCCTTAATATATGTGACCTTTATTTCAGCTTGAATTTAAAAATTCATATGGGGTACAGGCCTACAACACGGCTACCTTCTGTCCTTTTGATTTCAGTGTGCGCTTGTCTATATTTGTATTCTTCAAGTTTATTTTTAAACGCAGTCGTTTCAATTCCAATTACTAGAGCACTTTTACCAATTGTAATGACACAATACATAACATTTAATTTATCTTGGAATTCATTCATATCCACATCAATTACTACTTCATTTGATATACTTCTAACCAAGTTGTTTTTTCTGATGACAGGCGTAGGATGTTTGTAATTTATTCTACCTAATGGTGATTTATACGACAAATTACAACTAGGCCTCAGCTAGCTGGATGCTTCCACGACACCAATAGTGACGCAATTTATTCTTTTGCGGTTCAAAACAAGTATTCATTAGTGGAACAAGGAAATGTAGTCTATACTTAAGGTTTGTTGAACTTTTCACCTTAGAAAATTATGGTTCAAAATGGATTATTTGCTGTTATTTATATGGAAAAATGAATTTGAAGGGTTCTTGTGACAGATATTGAGAACCTAAAAAGTTTTTAAAGATCCATTCAAGAACACCAAAATGTTCTGAAGATCCATTGACAAAAAGGATCTGAAAATCCATTCGTGTACCAAATCGGTTCTAAAGAACTGCACTCCTACTTCTAGGGAATTGACTTGATTGATGAAATGTAGCTGTTTCCAAACAATTTGAGTGTCAAATCTATTATTTCAGTAACACCTTAACTTCTGTCTTATGTATACAATGTATATAAATGGACTAACAAATATAACCTTTCTATTTTTTATAAACATTTGACACCATAGACTTGTATTAGGCCTATCTGATCTTGGCATCCAATCACTGGAAAGCAATTAACTATCTTCATGCATCTACAGTGCATACTTATATGTCATTTACAAATCAAAGCTGAAGACTAATCATTGCACATGTACCACCATTATAATATTGTCAAATAAAAAGTATGATGTCCAAGATTTAATCGAGTACGTCTTAACAAACCTAAATTACCGATATTAGACGTTTTCCATATTAATGTTTCACAATTTATGTTCCTCGTTTTATTTAATCAATTTAGCAATAATTTATGATGGATTTGAACGATAAAACTATTTTTGATTACTGTAATGCATTTCTGAATTGTCCTACTGATTCAATCAATTTTATGTTGTTGATTTTATGTTTATGTTGGAAGTTAGAGGTCGGGAAATTATGTTTGAAATTAAATGTTATACTAAATCTTCAATTTTATTTTTTATCGTACACCGAGAAATAGGCCTAAATTGTGGGAGTTTAATACATACAGTACATTTTGGTGCTACATAGACAATTTCTATTTTTGGTACACAGTATCTTAACTAAATTCATTATATGAATTTTCATTACTATAAAAGTTAATCAATTCTTATGAAATTTAATTATTCCTGTATAGCTAGTTTCTTACATTAATTACAATTGACTTTGCTTTTCTGGTAATTATATTTAAGAAAAATATCTGAATGTAAGTTTAATTTCGGTATAAATTCTTTCCTTAATGATTTATAAAAAGTGCACACAAAGATAAAATGCAATTCATCTTCTACTTCAAAGTTATCGCAAAATAAACAGATTCTAATCTAATTTATATTTAAATATCGTCCTCTTTTAATAAACAGATTATGACTTGACAAGAGGAAGCGTGAAATTAGTGTTCTATGTCTATATTTCAAATTAAAAATGTACTTGTTACGGGAATTGTCTAAATTGATTGACTTATAAAATCGTCATCTTGTATTCCTTTATTCGTTCATGTTCCGTCTGTAATGCAATATCCCTTGTTCTTTGCAAAAATAAAGTTAAAAAATGCTCGTCAACTGGAGAGTTCCACATATGAACAAATCAATCTATTTAAAATTAATTTTATCTCATGTGCCCAACAATCATGTCCATTTTCAGCCCATGTTCTTTGTTTTTGATAACATATTTTTGGTAATCTAGAGTTACTCATATTATTAACTTTTATCCAATAACTTGTCATTTTTATTAATTGATAGTATTTAACGGGGAACCTTCCTAGTTCATTTATTTCTGACCCCTTCATTTGGGGATGACTGTTGGAGACCTAGGCCAAACTTACAATGCATCATATGAATTTTCTCTGCCTATTCTAAATTATTATATTCCCAGAGTTCACTACTATCGGTATGACTTGGCTATAAAATAATTTCATCTGTATTTCTGCTGAAATAAAGGGCCTAATTTGTACATATTATTTCGAATGCTAAACATGAAGGAATCACAAATATAAGAGCTAGATACTGGCTCGACATTTATTTAATCTTAAAAAAAAATTTGGTGAAGAAAACATACGGCTTACAATTGGTGATATTATTACCGCCGTTAAATTAAATTTAACGATGGTTTCAATTTAACACCACTAAATCACTGCTAACCTGTTGAACGAGAATTTTGATTATGTCCTACTTTTAAATATATATAAGCCTGTATTAGGAAAAAGCTAACAGGTGATGGGTAATTACATGCGATCTTGATCTTGAACTACAAAAACCTACATACGGTATATTAGTATGCAGGTCGCTTGGATTAGTTTTTACCTGGTGTGCGCCACACCATACCAGCAAGGCATCATGATGGAATCAGAACCCTTGGGCAGATCAAAATGTTGTAATAAATGTTTCAGAGCAGCTTGCCTTCGGAAGGGTTTATTATAATTTTACTATCTCATTATACATTGAAAAGAAGAGTTCGTGGTTCAATTAATAGCCATCATCAAGAACCAAAAACTGCATTTTCTAGCATGTTTGATACGGAATATACATCGATGTATTTGAAGGAAGTTCTTTCTTGAATTTCTTTTTTAAGCATAGCTCATCATAATGTAGGAATGAGATCTAACATAAGTTTTCCAAGTAATCATGGATTAAGAAGACTCAGAAAGATGTAACATCAATCTCTTTTAACAATTCTATGTAGAGTTGCATCTCTACTACCTACTGATACAGTAACACATTCTGCCATTATTAATAGTCGAGATAGCAGCTCGATGATCACGTTGAACGGCTGTAATGGCCCGTGAAGGGTAAATTAACTCTAGATGACTTGAATTCCCTGACTCGATCGATCTCTACCGGGGTTCTTTTTATCATTGGACAGTTTCTTTTCATCGCAGTCATAATCATTACCTTATTTCCGTTCACCTTATTGGCTGATATAGAGCAAAGCAAACTATGTGACGTAATGTTTGACGAATATTAATGTCTGAAATAAAATCAATATTGAAGTGAAAGCGCATACGTAGAACAGAGCATTATTCCAATCTCAGATTTCGCTTCTTGTTAACGAGTGTTCTTTCATAAAATTTCAAATCATCATTGGACTTTTTAACAGAACGGAATTTGTTGAAAAGAGTAAAAGGTAAATGTTTGTATCTTAGTTCATGTTCTAAGTATTGCAGCGCATTGTGCTTAAGATATGTTTGTATAACAGTCCCTTCATTCTCAATCAAGTATGAAATTTAATTCAGTTAAGTTCTGTTACTTGTTCTCGTGCTCTTGGGTCTACGGCCAACCAATTACTCTTTTCACTTTACCATGTAGAGCTTTGAAAGTTTTTAGTGAACGGTAGCTCTCGGTCGTTCCAAAGCTGTGGAATGCTGGTAATGTGCACGAGTCTTATTCTCTACTTTCTATGAGAAACTCAAAACACTTTTTGTCATGAAATGTCTGTAACGTTTAACTCTTTCAAACTTATGTCCTTTTCCTTTTCTGATTTTCTTTCCACTGATAGTGTATTATGCATTTCACTATGATACCAATTGCTGTGCGTCATGATGTTCAAAATCCGATTAAAGATATAAACGCTGGTACGTGGTGCAGAACATTGTTTATACTTAATATTTACTTTATCATGTTAACTTGTTATTTTGTACGTGTTACTTATAGAATGTCTCATCGGCCTTCAGATCATCAGTACTTACAGTTGCATCAAATATGTTTTGTTTAACTTTAATTCAAATTTGTAACTTTACTCCGAAAGTCTTGAGTAGTACCTGGAACTTTGAAATTAGAAGGCAACGCTACTGTCACCTACCAGAATTAGTACATTTTACAACCTTAAAAACAATTGAGTTATTTCATACTTTTTAATGATAAATATATTGAATTAAAGACAAAGTAAGTTACCTAAAGTTTATTTGTTTCCAAAAATTTTACATTTTATAATTATATTTTATTTATTATAAGGATCGTTTCCATATCCTCAGAGAAACCAAGGCTTAACATTAGGTCTCAATCCTTGTTTATATCGTGTCTTCATAATAATTATATTATAAATTCATCATAATAATTGAACATGTATCTTCGTATATCAATTTTAAAATACATTAGGGTTTGTAACAAAATCCCTAGAATAACAAGCTAAATTGAACCGACATATAGACAAAGTGACAGCGCATAACAGTATTTAACCAGACTGCTAGTGGTATAGTAAGTCTAACTAGTCTTGGTTCAAGACGCCGAAATATTCGTGAAAACAAAATCATCAGGCACCAAATACGTCCCATTGTACGTGGATTGTCATACCTGTACTTACGTTAGAATACCTGTACACTTCATAAAAGTTAAAGGAATACTTAAAAGTAAAATCCATTGTTTCTCAAGCACGTTTGTTTTTATGTCGGTCAAATTCAAACTTTATTCATCCTTCAAAGAAGGAAACTCAGTGCTCGCATTTTTTACACAATAGTCATATAAAGTTAAAATACTGAATAAAAAAACTAAAATACATTTTTTAGTAGTAGACTGTTTTTATAAGCCTACTGTTTTTTATGCAATTGGTTCATAAGCCATTATTTTGCCTATATATAATTTTGATAATTTCTTTAGATTTTCGCGATATCTTTATAGGCTTATAGGCCTATTTCGTAAATTTTTCCAGATAATCTAAAAAAAAATCAAATTTCTAAATAAAAAATCCCAACCGAGATTTTTTTTTTGATTTTGTAATGGCTGGGCGTGGGCATCATAAAGATTTGTTTAGGCCTAAACATTTTACACTTAAAAGTGATGATGAATAACGATTTCGATTTATTTTAAAGTTTTCTTTTCATTCGATCAACATGAAAATAAAGAGAAAAAACCTCCGTTTTGTCTATTGAGGGCATTCATCTCAATTCTCATCAATGAAGCCCATTCGTCGACGTCTCCATTGAAATTCATTTTATCATTAAGGTTTCTGCAGTGTCTTTTTCTTTTTTGTTGAACAATTTTACGCCCCCTTGAAGTTCGTATTCCCTAGTACGAATTTAATTCCAGTTCTTTTGCAATATTTCTGTCCGAGATACTCCAAGGTTCCTCGCATTATGTTCTTCGACTTGTGAGTGTCGAGAATGTTTTTTTCTGAAAAATGGGGTGCTTCTTTTACATACTGAGGAATTTCATCCTCACAAACAGTAATTCTCTGCCTGACTTCCTCTTTAGAAACCCTGTCCTTTCAAACTTTCTGATCACATTGTTAACAAAACTTCCATCCAGTTTTAAACACTTTTTAGCGAATAGCGAATCAATTGTGATCAATTGGAATCAATTGCGGTGAAAATCATCTTGATTTCCCAAATCTTGTGGGTATCAGGAAAGAAGAGTTTCACCGACATTAGAGCCAGACAATTGTTCTAGGTCACACCTGATTGATGCGTGCCACACAAGTGCAGCACGCGATCTACTCATTCAAATTACAGGTGAAACAATGTGGGTCATCTGAACGTGCGTTTGTGAGGCTATAGGCTATGTTTTCATTCTGACTCTTTGTACAGACTGCACGGAGCATCACTGATCGCGCCATGGTTGGTCATCATATTAACATCCTGCCATTTTAAATTCTATAGTTTAAAATGGCTTCATTAATGGAGTATTAAAACATCAAAATAACATCCATTTTCTTGCCCACCGGATATATTATATAAAACCAGCATAGGCCTAAAGATTATTAAACCTTACTTACATAATTTAGCTTTAAAAATCGCAGAATTCGTCTTTTTTTGTTAATGTGAAATTATACTTTAATCAAAACCTTAACATTGTAGGCCTATCAGCTGATGTTTTTATTTATTTTAATTTATAATTCATGGTAATTATATTGGTCGGTATCATCACTAAAAAAAACTTACCTGGTCACTCCCAAATATTCATCTATACTTCAATACTATTGTTATGTTTGGATCATTTCCATTCTTTGTAGTCCTTGTTCAAAGTTATGTTTTCGTCATTTTAGCTTATTACCCTACTGGATCCTTTAGAAAGCTTCTTGGTAGTTTAGATTGAGATTGGTTTTCATGTTAAAGAGTTATAACTTACCAACTGTGTTTTTTTTTTTAAATATTGTTGTTCTTGTTTAAGGATTTTTTAAATGTATTTTCACCTCATGTTGTAATTTTACTTCATGATTTGATTGTTGCATGGCGTCTATTTTTGATTGTGCCTCTGTTTTAAAAAGCGAAACAATAAAGTTACTTACATACTTACTTACTTAGTGACTGTTAATGGTGTATCCGACAAATTGACCTCCATCTTCTATTGCTTTCTTTCGAGTTATACTCAATCTTCAATCTCATCTCATCTAATTGCAATGAGTTAATTAATCAAGATTAATAACATTAAAATCATACAGTGCATTGCAAACACAAACACTACATTATCTATCTATTCATTTTCAAGCCTATGGTTTTTTAATAGATATTTTACTAATATTAGTCCTGGTATTTATTAAAAATCAATATTAAAACCCTGCAGTCAAATACTGATCAGGCTCTTTTTCAGCTTGATAATCAGTGAGATTGAGCCGACTTATGATAGTCTTAGATTAAAGTTATGTCAAATATCAAATAGTGATAAAATTACTTTAAGTAAATACATTATGCAATAATCGCCCATAATTAATAATAAAAATATAACATACTGCTAGACTATGCGAGAAATGTTGGATCACGTTGTTCGAACATACCCTTTTGCCACTCACTAAAAGCCTCAGTCGTGCCAAATCGTAATAACACATGCCTTAGCACACGACAGCCTAAATATCCTATGGTAAAACTATATTTTGTCCGGGCCCCCATTGGTCCAAGGGGTCAAACTTTTACTCTTCCCAGATGCCGCTCTGCCAGTTCACTCCATCCCACACTGTTCCCCTCCCCAATCGAATTATGGTTATTGCTTCTCACCAATTGTATACGTTTTTATCTCCGTTCGATTCCATCTTCAATGTTCTCAATTGTTACCTGATTTCTAAAGACTAACCATTCTGGTGAAATTACATTATGCCGTCGCAAGCCGTGACGGACGTCTTCATAAGGTTTTTTTTTTTTAATTTTTGAAGCAAGGTCATAGAAAACATTCGAAAAACTTTCGAAAATATGCTTATAATAAAATTAAATCGGAATTAACGTGTTTATTCTTGTTTCTGGTTCAAGGAACCCTGATTAATATTTTTTTATGTTCACTTTAAATACCAAAGGTTCGGTTGCAGCCATATATATCTAATTTAAAGAAATTAAAGTTGGATTTCACCTAATAGGCCTACAAACTAAAATGAACCCAGAAAACGCACCTACTATCGCTTGTGTATAGTAACTACCACAAATTAGTATGCAGATCTTAATGTATAGCTGTTGCCAGACTGTTACCGATATCTTTGCTAATTACTTTATAGTACATCAAATCAGCGTATGTATCAACCGTTTGGCATTGTTTACATTTAGTTGTCATGGAAACCGATCACGCAATTGAGAAAGGTAGATCGGGCATTCTCCGTCAATCTTGATTAGGTAAAGTCTACACATAGTCTGATCTAAACTGTATTGAATTATCCCTTCCAATAGATCAGTTCCCCATTGTAAAAATGACGTCACATACATTGGTAATACGATTAGTGCACTATAGCATAGATTAGTACTATTGAATGATTGGTATACGGCACCATGGAATAGCAAAATCAATCTGGTCCCTAGTAATTAGTGAGTTATATTAATGAATTTTATAATTTTAGAATTTACTAGATTATTTCACCTTCGCGGGTGTTGCAATCAACGCTAATGTCAAGAACTAAGATGACGCAGAACTCTGAGAATTAATTAAAATGACAGCTAATAACATATCATTATAATAAAATCGTCATCATGATCATCATGATCATGGTCATGACCACCACCACCATTATCATCATCATCATCATCATCATCATCATCATAATCATAACCATAATCATCGTCGTCGTCACCATCATCATCATCATCATCATTATCATCATCAACATCATCATCATCATCATCATCATCGTCATCATCATAATCATAACCATAATCATCGTCGTCGTCACCATCATCATCATCATCATCATCATCAACATCATCATCATCATCATCATCATCATCATCATCATCATCATCGTCGTCGTCGTCGTGGTCGTCATTCCTCCCCGCCGCCGTCATCATCATCATCGTCGACATCGTTCTCGTCATCGTCTTTCCCGCCGCCACCGCCATTATGATGTTCTCATAATTTCTTATTGATTGTCTTTGTATGATGTCACAGAATAAGCGATAGATTCCAAAAACTTTTCTCATTTCGACGCATCCAATAATGTGTACGCCACTTAGACATATGCGTTACTTAAGAGTATTAATTGATCAGGTGGTTGATACTAACTCATTAAAATAGGTTTGTATTATATATGTTCAGGACGGTAATGAATTTGTACTTTATTAGAATTGTTTGTAAAGGGAATTATCAACTACTTAGGCTAGGAAATCAAATAAGTATTATTCAATATCGACTTTATTTACAGTAAGACCTAATGATGCTTGTAAACACAGAAACGTTTAGTTTCATTTAACAATTCTAGCTAAAACCAAACGAGAGGAAGATCACCTGCCAGAGCGCGGAAAACGGGCGGGTCGTTTGATCTACTACGTTTGTATCTTATTTTGGCTACCTGATGTATCATTTAACAGCAATTATTAATAGATTTAGAAGGTATTCAGTTATTGATTGAAGAAGCGCTATTTGCTTACACGATATTTAAAGGTTATTTGAGTCTAGTGACTTCCATATGTTAGCAAAAATTGAATTATATGTTCGTCCTGATGTCGACAACATTAATTCAGTGGAAATAATAGTTTGTATTGAATTATATACTTTTACAACTTTCTACAACTACTGTTACTTTAAAACTTCACTAAAATTAACCAGAGAAACAGCAGGAAGGGTAGTGGGTACCTTAAAAGAAGAACATAAATGTATCGTACACTTTTGTATGATATCGAGCTTTAGGTACAATTTCTATAAGTATTTTCCTGATTTCTGCACTCAAACACATGTCACGACAAGAACTCCCATTATGGATATACGGTATGCCTAATGAATTTCAGAATAATCATTTGAGTATTAGCAAAGGTTAAAGTTACTGTGCGGCCAGTTGGATTGAAAACGCGACAATCCATTGAAATAAGTGAGTGTTTCTGGATAATACATGATTCTCGCTTGAAACCACTGTACTGTCTCGATTCGCCATCACAACCACAATCGTAGCCACAAACACAACGCTTAAAATGAAAACCGGTTTTACAGACATTCGTTCCACATGTGCAAAAATGTTTGTTTCCATTTGTGGCAGAGCCAAACCAAATGAGACATAAGTTTCAAATGCTAGTTTTCCACAATAGGCAGAAATTTAAAAGTGGTCAATTTCTTCAAAATTTGTTTTATTTCAAAAAATATACCGTTAATAGACCTACATTAAAATTTTCATACAGCCTTAACAATTTTCAGATATATGATCAAAAAATGTTTAAACATGCAATTTAAAATGACCTTGCTTAGTCAATGTACACTGATAAACAATTTCAAATAGAGTTTTCTCAAAACTTACATTTTAAATGTTCAAATTTCGATTGTTCATAACTTCGCAAGAAAACAAGAAACTGATTCTTTACATGTTAAAGATAATAATGTGCAGTTTTATAATCCATAAAAACTCAATTTTCAATTTTCCAACTTACGTCAATTTGGCTTGGCTCTGCCACATTTCTCCACAGTATAGTTTCGCGTCTTGAAGCTAATGATGTCATTTTATATACATGTATGCGAATATTAGAAACTATAGTAATTTGTTGATTTTATTTGAAATCTTGAATGAATGAAGAATAAGACATCAATACTCATCAGTGTTTATACAATGGAAACCATAGCAGCCTTACGCAAAGACAAGTAAAACTGACACAGGATTCGTTTAGTGAAAATTTAATCAATATTACTTGGTGAATGAGATGACACAATGAAAAAACGATTATCGTTCCTTGTCGACATCAGAGATTTCTAAATTTAGAGCCGAATGGTTCTTAAACGTAATAAAATGGGACTCTAATTAGATGCGTCAAACTAACAGCGAGTTCTAACCACATGAGTTGTGGTTGTCGATTTCACTGTATGATTGGAAAACCTAATGGCCCCGGGGACTCAGACAACAATCGCGTCTGCAGTCAACGAAAAGCCCAACCCCAACAAGGCGTTAGCTGTCGAACTCGTCCAACGACGCTGTCTGAGGGTAGAGATATACCGCCGACGGAACAACCAACCACATGATCTGGGGCCATTTTCCCATTCTTTCACTCACTATTGTTTGTGAAAAATTCATTATCGTCATCATTGTTAATATTAATATTAATATTAATATTTAGACATTTATATTGCGCCAATTCAATTCAAATCGAATTGTTATAATCACCGTTACCGTCATCATCGTTATCGCCATCATCATCATCATCATCATCATATCATCATCATCATCATCATCATCATCATCATCGTCATCGTCATCGTCATTGTTGTTGTCAACATCAGCGTTGTCGTGAACATCAGCGTTTTAAAATATCATTTACTCTACCGTTATCGAATTTCGGGACGGAAGTCACAATGTCAATTCCAGCGGCATTGATTGTTGCAATTCGCCTCTTTATCCTTCTACATTCACTGCTCCTTTTACCGTTACTTGTGCCCAACTTGTCGAAATCGTACTCCATTATATATTATCTGATATGTATTTCTTCCATTATGTCTTTAATCTTGTATATGTTTCCTTGTTGTGCTTTAGCCATGCCTTTCACATTTGCCAGACTGTTCCTTATGTCATGATTGGTAGGATACATTGATTGAAGACCTTGCTTTCCAAGTTCATTTGTTGGTGACGGTGGACAACTACGACGGCGCGCACTTGTCTCTCAACAAACCGCAAGTCAAAATAATTATATTCCACATAATCGGTCTGAGTCTTCCTGCAGGTACCTCGGAGGATAGAGGTATTAAAATGCTCGGAGGTACGGTAGCGAACAATTTACTCCGTTTGTCGGGCTGCTCGATTGTAATAACTCAGACACAAATGACAATATGCGTGGGTTTAGGGCGTAGGGCCCGGATATTTTATTTTTATAGATGCTCTCTGGTGCACACTTAGAAGAACACAGTGTTCAAATTAATTGTTCAAAATAAAGGGCAAATTAACCAAATATAAGCCTAGATATTCTCTATTCCAAACCAGAAGATTTTTTTTTTCTTTTGTAAATAGCAAATAGTATATAATGTGAGATTTTAATTAATGTGTTACGGGTAAGGCACAATTGGTTTCAGGCTCTAATTAAATAACTAAATACAACAGACCTCAAAGAGGGCACAATAAATGTAGGTTAATAAACAATTCCCCTGTGTATTGTCCAATTTTCCCAGCTTATGTGGACCTTAAAAAGGAGGCCCCAGCTTACGGGCCTGCCTTACATGATTAGGTAATGGAGCCTTATTTCTTGAACCCCGTAATGTTGTATTATAATTGTAGAACAATGAATTAAGGAAAAAATAATAATGAATAATAACAATACTACTCATGTAATACTTTTTGCTAGACTGTTTTTTATGTTATTAATTTGATTTCTGAAAAATGTATTGTCACTTGAAAATGACCAAAAAATCGACAATTTTTTAAAGTAACTAGCTCATATTAATTCAAAACCAAATTGAAAAACTTTAGAGTAGAATTTAGTATATTTAAAAATAAGATTTTTACACTGAAGAATTGTCAAACTTTACTCTCTTAATGTAAAAGAGTGAAACTTCACTCTTTTGGAGTGAATTTTAAAGAGTGAGAGTGACATTAGGGACCACTCTTAAAAAAGTGAATTATCAGCACTCCAAATCCACTCTTTTAGAGTGATTTTTCTGCAAACGAGTGAGTGATTTCACTCGATTGGCGTGAATTTTACTCTTTTTGGAGTGGTTCCTCAGGTCACTCTACAAAGAGTGATTTTTCACTCGCTTACGTTAAGAGAGTAAGCTTCCAGCCTTTTTTGATGTTTTGGCTGATTTTATTATATTGCAATATTGGGGTAAATATTTTTTAAATACCATAATTTCTTGTCTTATGGTAATCTCACATTTTTCTTCAAACTTAGTAGACCTAAGTTATTTTCAAAATTCATTTTTTTCCTTTTTCCAAGTGACAATACATCTTTAAATTGCAAATCGTTACCCAATACCAGTTTTGATAATATTAGCCTTTAAAAACTATAGGCCTACTTAATATAAAATATTTGTTTTTTTAGTACCTTTTAATAGATTTTATAGAAAAGATTATCAAAATTTAGTTTTTGTCTTTGAAAATGATTTTAATGATATACAGTTACCAATGAATAAAAGAAGTAATGAGGTACCGAAGGCCTACTTAATTGGTGAGGGTCCCCAGAAGGCGATATTAAAATGTATGTATAAATGTTTCATTAGGTATTTTACCTCGCTTCGCTTGTTACAAAATGAAAATTCTTTGTACATAAAAACACATTACCTCCTAACTTTCATTTTGAATCCAAGTTTCATAGCAACAAGTAACAGGCTGAACATCACACAGCAAATTGAAAACGTATCTACGACGTGCAATGAAAACTATAACACAAAATGCCAATCAATCAATCAATCATAATATTTATATAGCGTCAAATACAAATATTGCTTTTTGACGCAGTGTCCATGGTGAGTGAGGCTTTCCATGTGTTTTAGGCTTTCAACCACTTCCTTAAAATGTCAACAGACTCCAGGCATTTGGATATTTTTGAAAGACAATTTCATGAGTTTTTTGCACCAGGGAGTAACTGGATATTGAAGGTAATAGAGTAGGCCGACCAGCTGCACTAAATGCTAAAAACCAGTACTTAATAATAGGGCCTATATTTTAATGTGGCTTTAAGGTGACATAAACACGTATCGTCCGACTTAAATATTAAAATCCTTTTAAAAACACTGTATCCTTTGTTGAAACTGGGAAAAATCCTATAAAGGTACGGCTAAATTTTATATTTCAAACGCATTGAATTTACCTTGCTCTTTGTCCCTCCACTGCCATCCTTACAGTACCACTCTTCAGTTACCGTAGGGCAAACATTTAGTTGTCGGACCAATATCCTGCTATACCTGACTTGAATTCGTCGACTCTGCCTTCACAACCTTAATGGACAACGCATTCATTCACAACTGTGAACGTTGGATTAATACAAAAAACTATTTAAATCGATCTTGTTGCCTTATTTATATGACAATGTCTAAAGAAATTCTGCAATGTTTTTTTCTGTAAAATAATAGCAATAAAGAAAAGTGTGACATACCTAACCGGAACTTCTTAAGTCAAACATTTTTTTTATTTTTTCTATACTCTATACCTGACGTAACATGAATGGAAGAGAATAGACACGTTTCTTGTGTGCTTTAAAGTTCTATTTTTTGTAGACTGCAACACTCCAATGAAGTCCAATTGGCGGCCATTTTGGAATTCAAAATGGCAGCATAATGAAAATATAACCAGTCAACTACGATAAGATGTTTTCAGCTATTTTATCTTAAAATCCTATAGTTGTTATCTTAATTTTCTGACCTTCAATATCCTTTGTTTTTATTCCTCCTTAAACACATTAATCGGGATTTAAAACTCATTATATCACGCCTATAATCCTGCTCATTATTGTACTGAGTCATCCGATTTATTAAAACAACAATGCTAGAAAAATAAGAGTACCAATCACCATTACCACAATCATCATTACCGAAATGTATGTAATTATCTATCCTTTTATCTTCGGATGTATCAACAACATATCCACAGTTAGAATGAATTTTACTTAGCGAAGAATGACAGTTAGAGGTTAAGATGCCTTCTCTTATTAATAACACGGAGAGCCAAGTAGTCCACGCTTTGAAAAGAAAAATAGGTCTACCTTAAATGCATTGTCAATCGTTTGCTTGGCGCATACAACGGTGCTTCTCTGTGGACTTGCCTTGTTTTTAGTTCAAATATTGGCTTCTGTTTGGATTCTGATACCCCCATACCACCTTTTAAGCAACGTCATGGTCACTGTGCCACAAGGTTTTTGGTTTTGTGAATTTAGGACTTCGGAATTAGGCAAAGGAATTATAAGTGCATTTTTATGAAGTATTCGTTTTTGTTGGAATATGATGCATACAATGGTACGTATGGTAAATTGCACTTTAAAACCACACATTCCCCGTCATTCGTGATGTATTTTTTTTTCAATAGGTCTTTTTGCAAAACATCGACAACATTAATTGCTGGAGTTATATAGGCCTATATGTGTTTTTAATATGCCTACGTGATGCATTTGTTTACCTCTAGTCCAGGCACCTGGGACCTTGTTTGGCAAATATAGTCATGGATCGTAGTCTACTTCTGTTTCTGAATCAAACAGCTACTTATACAACCCGACCTAGGCCTAGAATGCAAGTTGATGTACGGTATATTTACACGGTCGACAGAGAATGACCAGCGTGTGGTTCAAACTCCCCCATGTTGAACCTAAACAGCAGTGTACGCGCTGTGCCATAATCGTCTTCTCGAAGAATGTTTTTGGTTAATTTGTTTCTGTAAGTACTGGCCCATTTAAAAGTTAAGTTCTGTGTGATCTTTCCAAGGTTTGAACAAATCTGATATAGAGAAGCCTAAAAACCTTATTTGTTTCATTATACATCTTGCTTAGGCCTACCCAGAGGCGGCGGAACGTTTTTGGATTAGGGGGAGGCTAAATTTTGCTTACTCAGCTACCCAGGCAGATGCATCCAGGCATCGGGAAAGAGGGTACCCGACCCGATCAGAATTTCATAAGCATAAAACAATATGAATAGATGGTAATCAAAGGAACGAAATAAATGCCAATCTATCTGATTTTGTACTTGACATTTCATGGAAACTCCCTGAGTTATCACTGCCGAGGAAGGAGACGCGTCCCCTCCCCCTTCCGCCGCCCATTGGTTACCCGATGTAGCATTCTTGTTGTAGTTTTCATATTTTTTTCAAGATAATTATAGTCGATTATTCAATTTTTGCCTTATTTTGCGGGTTTATAAGTGTATAGGCCCTATATTATTATATTTTTTTTATGAATTCTTATGCGAACAGTATGCGATGTAGGCGTGAGACATCAAAAGTGAATCTGAGCTTGAAAATATTTTGTTACAAGCAGCAGGTAAAATTTATTACATTAAGAACCCTTTTAATCTCAACTCTATTTCTACAATCCCCTCCCCTCCCCATGTTGAATAAGCATCCCCCATAAAGCCTGACAAGTTTTTACAGCCCGCTGACGCTCATTCGCGTCGAGTACGACACAAATAGGGTAGCCATAATGTCACATTTATTGTCAAAATAATAACCTTTTGAAATATTTCTTGTACCAATGTAGAGTCATACAAAATGTTGATAATTAAGTAAATGTATCAGAACTACAACAGCAACAACACAATTGAAACCTGTGTAGAGTAAATTATCTTCTGAAATTTAGATTGAATTGAACTACAAGCGATGTACAATGCTGAGTGTCTAAAACGGTTTCTGAATATTTTGTGTTGCCTATGTCTAACCCTTCCTGATATAGGCCTACTAACGACAATGACATTTATTATTGTATTGCCTCTTTTTATTTTTTTTTCTTCTTTCTTTCTGTCATTTGTTGTTCCGGTGATATCTCAAATTCCACAATATCTATTACAATTGAATTTTCACATAACGTAACCCTTCTAGGAATGGCAAAAGCAAGATTTTTCAGCGTGATCAGTCAAGCGTGACGTCATCTACGCGCAAAAATGCGTTTTTACATTATCAGCCATATCTCTTTA
>JAOTQE010054504.1:0-20193 GCA_025631205.1 Nesometra sesokonis
TATTTAGGATTGCAAAAATCTATGTTAAAAAAATACATCATTTGGGTGCACGGTAACCCCTCCTTCCCACCCGACTATGTTTTTTTTTTTTAAATAAAAAAAAAATACATTGAAATTTTTTCTCAGCCTCAATTTGTTCTTATTTTGTTCTTAATTTTTTAGTGATTTCAGCCTCAGTGTTCTTATTAAGTGTGTTCTTTATTTAAAAAAAAGTGTATTGTTGTACAGTATAACAAAAAATTACAATTTATTCTCCAAGTACTGTATCGTGATGAAATATTTAATGTTGAAGTTTTGAATCCTAACACAATGGCATACAGTAGTACTTCAATACTTAAGTATGCATTGTACTTTCTTAAACAGTAACAATAGAGTATTTTGGATCAAAATAATGTTTTTTATATATTTTGATTTTGTTTGTTATTGCACCTGGTTATCTCCTTGAGCTCACACAGTATACTTACTCACTGATTAAGCTGGAAGAAATATTTTTGTAGCAGTTTGGCTAATTTAGCTTTAAATTGATTAGCCAAATTCAAGTTTGATGAGCCAAAACCTGTCAAAATAATGCTGTATAAAAGTTTTGGTTAAAAATCATTAGTTATTTGGCTAATACTGCTTACTGTTGGTCAAAATAGATATATTATCATGGTTTAGGGCGGATGTGTAAAAGGGTCCACTGTAATAATGCAATCTTACTGTATGTGCAGTGAATCAGAATTATTAAACAAAGGTCAAAGTTGGAACAGTTGCAGAGCCATAGAGAGTTGCGACATTCAGTTCACAGATTTTCATAACTCATGTGGTACAACTCTGGCCATTTTGTGTCCAAATGTTCAAGGTTAATAATACAAAATGTAGGTGTACAATACTAAAATTATTATTTTAACAAATTTAGTAATATTTTTTAATCATTATAATTACTTGGTAACAAATTCGTGAAAATGCGGAAATTATAATGCGTGTCTCAACTTCCGAATGCTAGGCGCACCCACACATAGAACATGGTTCCTTTTAAAATAGGCATTACTATACTATATAGACACTAACTTTTGCATACAGAGTGTAGCCTATAATTGCATATCGTAAGCCTATACTTTACAGATATAAATTTTGAAGTAGGCATGTAATTTTAATGTCTCTTGTAAAAATGTGATAGTAGGCACATTTTAACGATTTTTTAAAAGAATATTAATGTTAATGTACATGGAGGGTGGCTTTACTAACCCTCGAACTATACATGACATATAAATAATCATATACTATCATTAAATCAATCAATTAAAAATATGTTCTCTTGTTGCTTGTAAGTAAACATGAACGAATAACCAAGTATACATATAATTATGAATAAATTCAAATTTCTTTCATGTTGAATAAGAAATTGAAGTGGCCCTAGGAATTGTATAATAAAATGGTGAATCATCAGCAATTATTAAATATGGTTGGAAACAAGATCCG
Source organism: Nesometra sesokonis (assembly GCA_025631205.1). Classification (NCBI taxonomy): domain Eukaryota; kingdom Metazoa; phylum Echinodermata; class Crinoidea; order Comatulida; family Antedonidae; genus Nesometra; species Nesometra sesokonis. The sequence goes on from JAOTQE010054504.1 coordinate 1,462, forward strand.
ATGGGATTATCAACTTTAACGTCACATATGCACCTGTGTTTAACTAACGAACAGGGATGTAGCTAGAAAATTCAAGGGTGGGTGGAAACAATGTTAGGGTGGGTGGCAAAATTATTAAAAAACAATTATTTTACCTTTTTCATGTGTTTAGGGTGGGTGGCAAGTTGGAATTAGGCTAGGTGGAAGGCCTTAAAATAAGCTTTAGGGTGGGTGGAACATTTTTAAGGTGGATGACCCCGCCAACCTCCGCCTAGCATACATCCCTGAACGAATGATAAATAATTAAATATTTTAATCTTCCAACTATCATTTTATCTCAGAGGGTAAAAAAATAGGACAGACTTAAACACCTTAAAATTTCTAATAAGGCCTACCGATTAATAACACTATAGGACTCTTTGTTTGGGTTTTGGTGATATTTCAATCAATTCTTGGAGCAAAAATATTAATAAAATAATGGTTCCCACATTGCGATTCATAAAAGGGACACAATATTTAAAAGAATTTCACTTTAATATTTCCGTATTACAAACTATTAATTTATTTATGTTCAAAAGTTGTTAATGTTACTTTACGTAATACAAGCAGTCATAAATTTACTAAATATGACTTTTTATAATCATTACAACTGTATTAATTCACGTTAAAATAGCTAAACTACAGGGAATTCTTATACATCTTAAACGCATGTGCGTGTAGCGCATTATTGGACACAAAGTGGATTCTAAATTTCCATATTACATGCATTTCACTTTCTGTGTGAAAGAGTTATTGGTGGTAATAATGCCAGCATAGTTATGGTAACATTGTGATATTTTTTTTGTTAAATGGTTAATGACATGTTTTTATAAAAATTTTATTATGATGGTCAAAAATACACACAGGTTGGAAATTATTGTTTATATTTAATTAAGGTGGATACATAGTTGTTATTGTACTGTACTGTAGCAAACAATGTAGTGAAATTAAGGAATTTGTAAAATTTTACAAAAAGTTTTTTTTCATATAAATTATTTAGATGTGTGGGTGGTTGAGGTATATCCCACTGATGAGTCATGCTTAACACCTCAATGACCTTACAGCTAAGTACTCCACATTCCATTCTCATTCATCCATCATCAATGGGTTATTATAAGTAAAATTACTTTACAGTGTATTAAAAATGTCATAATTGTTCCAAACCTTACACACATTTTTAATTTGAACTTTCTTATGTAGGCAGTAAATTTAAAGTGAATTATAATGAGTGCAATTTGTACTTGTTTTTCCTTGTTAGTTTTTGTATGGTGATATATATTATAGACATAGAAATACTTTATTCGTCATAAAACAAGGTTTTATGAAAATTTCATACATTTGGCAAGATAAAAAGATTTTAAAAATTAGTATAGTACATAAAACAATTAAAAACAGTGAAAATATTATTATATATTATTATATTATGCAATTTGTAAAATGTTCATAAGGCTTTTAGGTCAAAGGTGAATGTCATGTTGTGTCGTTCTCCAACGTGCTCAGACTTATAAGATTCTCCATGGTTTTGAAAATATTTGTTCATCTGATATTTTTGTTTTACACGATGGAGTCCATACGAGAGGTCATAATCTTAAACTCGATAAACGTAGATTTAATACCTATACTTGGGCATCTTTCTTCGATACAAGAGTTATAATTACATGGAACACCTTACTATAACATGTCATTAACAGTCATTAACTAACTACGACATCCACAAAAAGTTTCATTTGAGAGGAGGCAGCACCTACAAGTTTTAAACTCATTGCCTCCTTTATTCACTAAAGGTAAGCATCACTAAGCAGAAACGTGCAATATACCAAAGGGAAATCCCATCGCCACCGCTCTCCTGACTCACAACAACCACAATATTTTAATTGGATACTAAAGCATGTTTTTCACTTTTTATACCTGAAATGTGTCGAAAGGTCAATTGAATAGTTAAGTCTAGTAGTAGGCCTGCCACATATTTAAGGCACTTTAAAACCTACCTTACCTATCCAACAAATAAACAATGAATTAAAACTATTTTTATACTTTAACTTGGCTTAACTAAAGTCTAGGCCCTAGCATAGGTAGGCAGAGTATGTAGATCTAGGCCTAGCCTAGGCCTAAAAGGATAGGCCTATACATTAGCAGCAGAAGTCAACACTTCTTTACGTTTAGGCCTTGACGGTAAACCGCCTGGGGCCTAGGTCGTGGACCTCCTAGGCCTAGTCGACCGATTGTCACACTTACTGTGGGTTTGATAGACTCGGGATGCAAGTCGCTAAAGCTAGCCTAGGCTAGCCTAGCTTGGGCCTAGCCTACAGAGTTCGTGAAATGTTTTGTACCTTATTCAACATAAAATATTAATTTATAAGATTTATAAACAAACTTACAAATTCACACAGATAAAACCGTATTGATGTTCGCTTTATGTTGTGTAAATAAATGACAATTAAATCGGTAACTCACTGGAATAATGTGTAGAATATATTTTGTAAACACTCTCAATCAGCACAGCTTGGGCGGTGTCGTGACGGCGCGATGATGATATAGTGCACTGATCCGATACTCGTCGTCGGTCTTGAGCTATCCACCAGTAGTTTTTGTGAAAGCGGTATCGTGACGTCATATTAAAGGTTTGGCTTTCTAAAAATAGAATTTTGCACAAACTATGAAAAGAGTGTATAATTATTATTACCGCCAAGAAGTATTCCATTTTTTTTTCTTGTTTTAACCAGGGAGGTATAACTTTAATGGGCACTATCAGTGAAGAATACATTTCCCGAATGATTTAATTTACTTCTTTTTTTAAAAAAAGTCAGCAGGCCCAAGCCAGTAATTTCAATCAAATGTATGTTTTTATTTTTTCATCTATTGGTCTGACCAAGGTATTTATCTTATATCCCCCGAGTCTGACCACCCAAGTACCCTATGTTTAGCATTAAGTTCATCTCAATGGGCTTGTAAAGCCGTATGAGGCCTACGGTATGCTTGGCCTCATATTTCCCAGGATTTAAATAAAGGATGGGACCCACAAGTAAAAATAAATTGAAAGGTGAACGTTGAGATGAGAACTACTGGTAGGCCTAGATCCGATTAGAAGGAGCTCTACCCGTTTGGGGTACCCGTCAAAAAGCATTTACAACAAAAAAGAACGTCATTTTCGATCTAAAATCTGACGAGTCCTGAAATTGGGGTAAAGGGAAAAAGGCTTTTTTTTTTCTCCCCAGAATTTCACCCAGGTTGAGCACCCCCCTTCGCCAAATCCTGGATACGCCCCTGAGTGCACATTCTAAAATGTTCACATCTCAGTCCAGCAACTATAATGGAGTTATGGGTGTTAAATTGTTTTCTTCAATCGAGGACATCATACATTGTGTTGAAGCAATATTTTAAGTGTTTAAGAGAGTCATTTCCGACCATCTAGTGCAGAAATTATTCTATTACAGTGCCCCAGTCATACACATGACGGGGCTATAGACGAGTCCCGACGCATTTTCCGCTGCCGCCCAAACACACTTACAATCCTGGTTGCAGGCTCGTTTGGTGAACTATCATAAACTAAATCCAACCAAATAGCTCAGAATAGGGCTCGGGACTTCAATTAAATGGTGTGTCCATTCCCAAAGGAGGCCCATTTAAAAACTTCGCATATCTGTTCGGCTGTGTTTTTTCCTGTTCAAAACAATGAATCGCGATAAAATATGACACTCTGAAAAGCTCATTAAATGTATTCGAGTTATTTTGGAAAGGTTTGTTCGGTTTAAACTTTCAAAAATCGCTGGCCTCTTCAATATTCCTGGTCCAACGCGCGCTGTGTGGTAAGACCTCAAATCCAAACGTTACATGCAGGGCCCTAGCCACCGGTACGGTTGGTCAGGTTTCAACCTGACCACTTTTTGGCAGGTCGACCGCATCCCACATTCAGGCGCGGATCCAAGGGGGCGCAGAGGGGCGCCCCCTACTTTCGTCAAAACGTAGTTGCGCCCCCCCCCCCCTTATTTTAGGTGCGCCGGGGCCAAAATTTACAGGAAAAACCTACGAACAAATTAGGGTACCAGGGGACCAAAATGGGAATATAACCTTTTTTTTTTTCGCTCGTCTGGAAAGCCCACCCAACTGGAAAAGTGCGCCCCTTCTTTCGGCGGATCCTGGATCCGCGCCTGACATTCTGATTGAAGGCTTCCTACAGCAATTTGAATTGAGAAATATTTATAAGATTTTTACAGATTAAGAGTACAATATTAATGTGACTCATTTGTCTCACTATAGTCACCATGATAGTCATATTAACTTTATAAATCTGTAACTCAGTTGATATCAGATTTTACAGGCCGTGTAGCCGGAAAGGGGAGGGGGTTATGGATTGGGGAACCCCTTTTCCAATGACCCCAATCCCCATTTGATAGCGAATTCAAATTGAAAAACTTTTTTGAGGGGCCTACCCTTCTGATAGGCAATTATCATCTTCTAAGCAATTGCGTTAAATTAAGTTATTTCATTTTTCAATTCGAACTGTGGCACGGTCTTTTAGAATTTGCCGAGCATACAGAGGTGTTATTTCTTGATGTTTCAATGTGCCTATATTTAGTTTGTGAAATGTAACACTCAAAAGTATCTTTCAAATTATTATGCGATTACACAATAATTAAAATAAGTCTATATAATAGAACGTGAAATTTAAAAAAAATCAGAGGGGCGCAGCCAGAGGGGATTGGGTGAGGACCCCCTATAATTTTGAAAAAAAAAAACTAGTGTAAAAGATAATGTGAAGAATATCATGCAACGTAAGCCAGCTATCGTTAATAGTGCAGACTGGAGCTCAACTTCGCATAATCTATTTCACTATAGCTTTTCAAATTTCTGTATAAAAGATTACATCATACAGTGAGCATCTTGGGGTGACAAGTGTATTGTAATTGACTCGGACTTCAATTAACCACATTTTATAGGGCGCCATTTCCGAATAGAGGTATATATTAAAAAAATGTCGCATCTCGGGTTGGATGTTTTTTTCACTTTCAACGGTAAATCACGTTAAATTGTAACACTTTGAAAAGTTAACCAAATGAATTCGAGTGTTGAATGTTTGTAGGTAGGTTCGTTCGGTTTGAACTTTCAAACGTTCGCCTCTCTTCCTTTCCGGTATTCCTGCTCACCGTGCGTTGTGTAATATCACTTCGAACCCAACAGGCTGATCTGGAAAACGAACATTTTGATGGACACTAATGTGTCTTTTAGCATGTAAATTACGCAAATTTTTCCTGGACCTGGACCCCGACCGTAGACCCTCATCGGTGGCCTACTGGCCACAGCCTAATTTCTTTTAAAGTGATAATACACCTTACCTACTTAAAATTATCATTATATAAGTAATACGTCGCAACACATCTTGTCCCCGAGCCTAAATTGCTCTCTTCGCTCTCAAGTCTTCGAAACCAAGATTCTGATCTGGAAAACGGAACATTTTGATGGACTCCAATATGTCTTTTAACATGTAAAATAACGCAAGTTTGTCTGGGGCCCCTGGACCCCGACCGGCGGCCCTCGGTGGCGCTGGCCACCTGACCTCCAGCTTAAATTTCCCACTTCACTCGAAAGTCTGGACTTCGAAATCAAGACAGGCTGTTCTGGAAAACGGGACCTTTTGATGGCCTCTAATGTGTGTTTTAGCATGTAAAATAACGCAAAATTTTCCGGGGCCTTCGACCCCTGGACCACCACCGGGGGCTCTCGTCGGTCCCCTGGCCCCGCCTAAAATTGCTCGCTTCACTCGCAAAAATCTGAACTTTGAAGTCACAGGCTGATCTGGAAAATAGGACTTTTTGATGGACTCTACGTCTTACTCTGCATGTAAAGTAGGCCTAACTGATGATCTGGAAAAAGAGACCCTTTGATGGGCTGTAATGTGTCTTTTAGGATGTAAAATAACGCAAATTTTTCCGGTACCTTCGGCCCCTGGACCCCGATCTGGGGCCCTCGGCGGTCCCCTGGTCTCCAGCTTTCGCTCGCAAGTCTTATTCCCTTCCATTTCATCCTGGCTGCGCCTTGGCCCTTCGGCCCCTGGATCTCGATCCCTGGACCTCGACCGGTGGCCCTTGTCGACCCACTTGCCCCATCCAATATTTGCTCGATTCGCTCTCAACCTGACCACTTTCAGTGTCGTGGCTACGGCCCTGGTATGTACCCAAATCTGACCCCTCCCCCTAGCTACCTGTAAAATTATGGTCTTCTAGTAATACTTATTGCAGTATTTCCTAATTCACTACCCATTGCTTATAAGCTTTAGAGAATTTAAATTATATCTTAATTTGAACACACACCATATCCAGTTAAAACAATGCAACACCTACACCTCATGCGAGCGGCAGCCAGGTTGAATGAATGGGGACTACTTTAAAATTGCGAGCGAAGCTAGAAACTAGGCTGGGGCCATTGGCCGCCTACGGCGTCCGCTTGGGTCCAGGCCCAGGCCCGCGAAAAAAAATGCGTTATTTTACTCACTAAAAACAATATAGTCCATCAAAATGTCCTATTTTCCAGTTTAGCCTGTGGTTTCAAAATTTAGACTTGCGAGACGTGCACGAGCGAGCAATTTAGGCTGGGGGATAGGAGGACGCCGAGGGCACCGGTGGGGTCAAGGGGCTGCAGAAGGCCCAGAAAAATTTGCGTTATTTTACATTCTAAGAGACACATTGAGTCTATTAGTTGTTCCGTTTTTCAGATCAGCTTATTTTGGTTTAGCTAAGACTTGCTAAGCGAGAAGAGACTGGGGGAGGGTGCCACGAGGAAGCCCGGTCGGGGTTCACGGGCCGCGCCCCGACGAAACAATTTGCGTTATTATGCTAAACGACATACATGTAGAGTACATCAAAATGTTCCGTCAGTTCAGCCTGTGTCTTGGTTTCGCGAGCGAAGCCGATCAAGAGGCTGGGATAGGGGACCGTTGAGGGCCCAGGTTGGGATCAGTGGTCGAAGGCCCAGAAAAATTTGAGGTATTTTACATGCTAACAGACACATTGGATTCCATCCCGTTTTATTCAGCTTGAATAATCAGACTTGCGAGCGAAGCGAGCAATTTAGGCCGCCAGTGGGCCACCGAGGAGGCCCGGTCGAGGTAGGGGCCTAGGTCCCGACAAAAATTGCGTTGAGTCATGTCAAAATGTCCTGTTTTCTAGTTCAGCCTGTGATTTCGAAGACTTGCGAGCGAAGGGAGCAATTTAGGCTGGGGGAGGGCCGCAAGGTTCCCTTGCGATGGGGATCCCGGGGGCCGAAGGCCACGGAAAAATTGCGTTATTTAATTTACAAGACAACCTGTAATAGTACAAGTCGGAACTTTAGGTTTTAGACACATTTTCGTAATTTGGTCATTGATGTCATTTTTTACGGGGCGCCGTCCGATCCTACCCATTTTGTCCTACAAATCATGGAAGACAAAACATGATTTGTATGCCTAAAAGACAAACCACTTGTCTTTTTATCGAAAGACAAACCATCTTTTACAAATCATGGCTTTTCTTTTACAAACCATGGTTTGTCTTTTACGAGGATTAAAAATTGAGGTAGAGCCTTCTTGTAAAATATTGATGTTCCACCAGGGAACAGTTCCCTGGTTCCACTGTTCCGATTCTGATTACTGTCGCCCTCTCTCGGTAGCATATTTCGCTCGGCCGGCTGCTGCTGCTGGAGCTCTCTCTTCGTTCACGGCGGATGGAGGTGCACGCCTACCGCTTTCCCATTTTTTTTCGCTGAATATAAAACTTAAAACAATATAAATTTTAAAACTATAAATATACACCTGTAATATAATTTCAATTAATGTTTTTTTTTTCAAATTTGTATATTTATACAATTTTTAATTTTAATAGACATTTTATATTTTAATTTTAGTGTATTATTTATTTCCGATAATGAACAAGTCAGCTTTGAAAACCATGTCACGCCAAAAGGTCACAGTCTGTATAAAGCTTGGTCCTGGGTGTTGTGAGGTTTATATTGGGTGTTCTAAATTCTTTTAAAATGCAACTTGTTAAAAACAACGGTTGCTATTTTCAATCGTTTACAGATTTTTTCGAATATACATTTGTTTTCGGTTTTGTTTTTTTATTACATATCCATTAGCCTATCAGGTTTTAAACAAGTTTGTTGAAACCTGTTCGGGTGACTCGGGGACCGGGTAAGCCTAGGCTAGGCCCAGGCGTATGCTTATGGCCTAAGCCTGCCTCCGCGGGGCTTTGCTTGACAGTCACCGCCTCCACCCTTTGGTCCAGGGTTAGCCTGGGGCCTTGTTAACTGAAGTACTAGGGCTTATCCTGTACCAGTTGACAATGGCCTTGTATCTCAATGAGCAGTGACGCCGCCCTAGAAGCACACGCGCGTTCACCTTTTCTAGGAATGTTGACCAGTTGGTGGACTGTACTTAGTGCTTGCACTGGCTGACAGCAGCCTAGTTGGGTGCCGTGCGTTACCTGGGCGAATCACCGCATGGGAGCTGGGTATTCCACGGCACATATGCAGTCTTCGCAGGTTTTACAGGTCTAAATTATTAACTACATGATCTTATTTGATCGGGTTTTGATGCCTGAAGTGATAAGAATTCGAGATGCTGTGAGCTCTTTGGAGTGATGAACAGTTCTCTGGCTATGTGGAAATGATGACATGTGAATGGATACATGAGTGCTGAAAATTTTTCAATTTCACCACTTTGAATTTAAAGCATGACTGATCCAAGACATTAAAAAAAGTTTTAATATGTAATGAAATTAGGCCTAGTCCGGGAAAGGTGCCCGTACCTGCCTGCGAGAAATTGTGGGACAAACTTCTTAAATCATGTAAGATGTTGTATCCTTGCATTTATCTCTTTCATCTTACCTTGATCTTGAAGCCAATACATATTCACCCTTAAACTTCATTAGTTGCATGACTGATGATGGTGATTTTTCCAGTGTTCTTCAAGATTAGATTTATTAGTGGTTAACAGTCAGAGTATTGCCAGCTTTTTGACAATTATTTCTGCCACACCCTGCAGAAAACCGTTTAACAGTATGAGGTACACATACCTGCCAAATTTTTTTGAAGCCAATGCGCGAGAAATTTCCCACTGCCGGTGCTGGGCTGTTTTCAGGCCTGTTTAACAGGCTAATTTGCCAATTTATTGGATGTTCTCGTCCAAATTAACACCGCTTTGGGGGCCATTTTTACCGTACTTTGCTCTATATTGTCGCATGATCACTCCAACACATTGGTGACTCTTAATGTAGGACTCATACTAATCGGTCTTCATTGTTTTCATCAATAGCCCTATAGAATAATCTCCCGAAGGCCCCATAAAAATAATAACAGTATTAGTTTATCACCCTACCAAAGCATAAAATCTGATAAGGGTGGGAGTTTTTTTTAATCGACCCTCCAATGTTGTAGTGATCTCACGTTGGGCTATTAGATTGTCCATCTTTTTTTATGACTCGCGCAAATTTGAAGCCAATAAGCGTAGCAGCCCTATTGATCATTGTAAGTCTATTCTTAGCTGTGTACATCGTTGTGAGCATGAGAATCCTTCACATTAATTTTTAAAAAATTCAAAGCATTTCAAGTAAATATAACAGAAAATATGATCGTTTGCATAGTAAAATGAGTAAAAAAAAAAAATCCGAATTTCCCAAAAAAGTGATGCACGTGGGGATAAACTAATAATTTTTTTATGGGGCCTAATCATATACAGTAGTCATTTCTAACTCAGTTTATGAGAAAAACTATCTGCATGACCGTCTATGCGTGAGAATTCTGCTAATGCACGAGATAAGTTATGCTCGAGACATGCAACAAAATAAGGATTTTGTAATCAGTTTACTATGCTGACTGTCCAAAAATCATTTGCTTTCAGGTGGCTTTCTATAGGAGGTAAATTATCAAAGTATACATTCAAATTGTTACGAGAAGTAACATGTGGGCCTACACCATTTACATACGAAGAACAAAGGGAATTTTGTTGAGTGGTGTCCTTAGGGGTTCACAGGGAGGCTCAAGTGTACTGTAGTTCCCAACGTCCATTAAAGATTGAGTCAGTTTTAACGTCCCCGTTTTTATTTTATTAAGCCTTGAAATCACCCATTCAGACGTTTAAACCCCCCCCCCCCCATTTTGTCTCCCGAAAATTTCATGCTACTTCCCCGGAATCTCGAATATTATTATAAAATTCTCCCGAATTGTGGTTTAATAATGAATGTAGTGAAAGGTATGAATATACACATCAGTGGTGTATTTAAGGGGTGTATACTGTTGATCAGTAGAATATGCAGGGGCGGATCCAGCATTGTGATTGGGGAGGGCCTAATCCCGATTTTGGAATTTAAAAGCAAAAAACCTTCAAGGGTCCGACTTGGCTTCTGGGGGTCCTTATGTATCGAATACAGCCGCTTTGCATCCATTATTAGTCCATTGTTATTTAAATCACAAAAAAAATGTCTGGTCAATTTTAGGGTGGGGGTGGCTTAGGCCTGTTTAGAACAACACAAAAGATTACCTAAAGATTTCCGAGTTTTTTTAAATCCATTAAAATGAACAATTTTCAGGTAATGCTCAAACATTAAAAAACAAAAGAATCAATTTAAAATGACCTTGCTAAGTCACGGTATACAGGTACGCAATTTTCAAATGCAGTTTCCTCAAAACATTCTAAATGTTTGAACATTGATTGTTCTTAATTTAGCAAGCACAATAGTGTGTACTTTTTGACCCTTTTTTGACCTAATACTTCCTCCAGCTCGGCTCTACCACATATTCCAACTGTCTAGCTGTCAACTATTTTTTAGTGTACTTCCTGCTAAAGTCTTAATTACAGAATATTTTTTTAACACTACAATCAATCAAACAATGGAAACATGATGCCATTTAACAATACTTCAACATTTATTTTATATACTGTACATCAATATTTGTAATAATTACAATAATTTTACTCTTATTTTAAAAACATTATTTACTTATTTTCCACCACATCTGTTAGGATGGATTGTTCTACAGTACTTTAAGTGAGAAACATTCTATTGCAACTTGGGGTTTGATGAAAAAGGTAATTTGAAATGACTTCTCTCATTGGTTGCGTGTCTTGAAAACAACGAGCATAAGGAAAAACATGTCACTACAGTAATTTGATGTTTTGATTTACTAAATAAACTAAAGACCATACTAATGTACATACACACAAGTTGCTCAATTTACTTTGTACAGGGTGGTATGCCACAAAATTGATGCCATCTCTGAAGATATTCTGGTCAAGGATGATTGATCTATTGGCGCTAACATATAACACCATTGGGTAGTCACAATGTCTTTTTCAGATACAGCAACCATTTGAAATTTAATATTGAGGATTTACTATGTAAAGGTTATTTATTCTATACTCAATAGTGAATTTAGGAATGAGCTCTTAGGAGCTAAATACAGTTGCATTGTGTTGTAGGGTGCCTCTAAACCTATCTACTATATATTCAACCAGGCACTCATATACCGCTAGAGTTAGTAGGCACTCATGTACCCTATAGTCAACTGAGATTGCAAATTTACACAGATTACGTTGTTATGGATTCATGCCGGGGCAGATCCAGGATTACACGAAAGGGAGAGGGGAACTTTCCAGAACTGTGTGTTCTCAGTTTTTTTTTTTACAAGCAAAAAAATGGTTATCACCCCATTTTCCATGTTTGGGTCCTTTTAATGTTATGCTTGGTTTATATTTATAGTTCAATAATTTTTTTGGTCAATTTTAGGGCCGGCAACCTAAATTAAATTTAAATTTTAAAGATTAAATTTTGCCGCTGGATGCGCCTGGAATCTTTGTAAAATTGCTATATAAATTTCAACTTCCTGTATAGGCTTAGAGCTTACTATTACAGTCACCTTTTGCAATATTAGAAAGTCCATTTTCTGTTTTTTGAAAAGTTCAGTTCAGATATGCTTACATTGACTTCACACTGTTGTATTAATTTTAAAAGCAAATTGAATAAATTTAGGAAAAATCATCTTCATGATTATTGCATTTTTAAGAATGTTCAGTTTAGAGTGATATTCATCTTTTTTCGGAAGTTCGGTTTTGGGAGTTTAGTTTGGTAGACAATAAATTAATTATAATTGTTACAAAGTGTTTCTTAAATGTCATCTAAATTGTTCTAATTGTCAGAGAGAAAAATCCAAGTTTTACTGTTCTGTATCCAGAGAATAATAGACTGAGGAAATCCCCTGTTTCAAAGTTCTGTTATAGGACCAACAGTTTACCGGAAAATCAGAATGATGACAAATCCCAGTTTAACAGTTCTCATAGGATTTGGTGAATCAGAATGATGACAAATCCCAGTTTAACAGTTCTCATAGGATTTGGTGAATCAGAATGATGACAAATCCCACAGTTTAACAGTTCTGTTGCAGAATCCATAGAATCAGACTGATGAAAAATCTCATATTTTCGCAGTTTTGATGAATCCATGGAATCAGACTGATGAAAAATCCCACAGTTTAACAGTTATGTTGTAGAATCCATGGAATAAGACTGATAGAAAATCTCAAATTTTCACGGTTCTGTTGTAGAATCCATGGAATCCTAATGATAAAAAATCAAAGTGTTTCACAGTTCTATCATAGAATCTGGAGAATCGGAATGATGAAAAATCCCTCAGTTTAACAGTTCTGTTGCAGAATCCATAGAATCAGACTGATGAAAAATCTCAAATTTTCGCGGTTCTGATGTAGAATCCATGGAATCAGACTGATGAAAAATCCTGCAGTTTAACAGTTATGTTGTAGAATCCATAGAATCAGACTGATAAAAAATACCAGTTTAACAGTTATGTTGTAGAATCCATAGAATCAGACTGATAAAAAATACCACAGTTTAACAGTTATGTTGTAGAATCCATGGAATCAGACTGATAGAAAATCCCAAAGTTTCACGGTTCTGTTGTAGAATTGATGGAATCAGACTGATGAAAAAACCCCAGTTTAACAGTTCTGTTGCAGAATCCATGGAATCAGACAGATGAAAAAACCCACAGTTTAACAGTTCTGTTTAACAGTTCTGTTGCAGAATCCATGGAATCAGACTGATGAAAAATCCCAAAGTTTCACAGTTCTGTCATAGGATCCTGAGACAATTTTGCTATCATTGAATTGTAGACACGTCACTCCATCCGTATGATTGCGTAATGTTACCAACCTCTCCCCTGTCTCAATATTCCAAACTTTCAGAGTTTTATCATCCGCAGCACTCACAACACGCCATCTATCAATCTGCAAACATCTGAAAGATAAATTATTTTACATATTATTTTCTATGTGTATGTCTTTAAACATAAAAGCCTGTTTAGCAGGCAATGCAGTCATTCCTAATCTCTCACAAAAAAAACACTTCAGAGTCAATATTGTTCGCTTTCGTAGTGAATTAAGAATTTAACAGATACTGTAAAACCCTTTATTTTCTTGGCCCTAAATTTTCGCGATTTCACGATTTGAAACATTTCACAACCTTTTATTTTCGCGATGGGACATTTTATTAAATATTTGCAAAAAAATTGCCATTTCGCGATTTTGACCCTTTATTATGTTGAACACAATGACTGTCATATGTTTTAAACTTAGGCCTAGGCCTGATCCACTTTACCTCTATGAATGAGATTTATCGATCTAAATCCCTCCATTAGGCTATGATCGTTTATTGATCATTTATGGGAAAAGCCTGCTTTAAAAAATCGAATGCTTCATCTTATTATCATGGGAAGGCCTAGGCTTAGGCCTAGTATAAAATCATTTTTCATTTGCCCATGTTTTTGTGAAATGAAAGCCATCGATCTAACAGCAAAGCAACCCGGATGTAGCACCACCAATTTTGTTCATTTAAGAAAAAATGGCCGCGCCCAGATGGCTTAAGTTTGAAATATTTCCTTTCAAAATACGGATTTGTTTTATCGATAATAAGGAGATGTTGAGAATCAAGACTCATATGGATTTGCGAATAGTGCCAAAATTATTATTTTCACGAATAAACATGTTTTTAGACTCCTCAGCCTCACTATATGGGGCTTCTGTTTGGGGGCGGAGACCAAGCTGTAGGTAGGTCCCGATAGCGGTGATACGAGAGTGAGCGATACTTGGCTCTCTTTCATAGGGGATCAGTCATCATTAGTATTTTACTGTCCGTTGTAGTATTTTTGTCTGGGATTCGTGAATGATTGTCAATCAAAGAATTAAAAAGACAAGATCATTTATTTTATACACTATTACATCTTTAGAAAAATCTGTTTTGACAATCGTTTTTGACAAATAAAATCTTCGTGATTCTCGCCTGCCCTTAATTTTTGCGACTGTCGGGTCATCGCGAAATTCGCGAAAATAATGGGTGCATGAAAGTAAAAGGGTTTTACAGTATTTATCAGCCTGTATTGATTAAATAATTAAAAAAATGTTTATATTTGTACATTTCCATGAAACTGATCCATCGAACGTTATTGAACATAAAATAACTCAACCATATTTACTGAAAGAATACAGTAAGAGTGGGTCCAGACAAGCTTGACACTGCCTGTTGCTTGCCGCTAGAGTCATAATAAACAATTTGAATTATTGTGAGTACTGTATAGGACATACCTTACAACACCAGTGTGTCCCTCGCCATGAGCCCAGTCTAGTGTACTAGTGCAATTGCCAAGATGTATATCCCAAAACTTGATGTTACAATCCAGTGAACCACTGACAATTTTCTTCAAATCAAATTGAAGACAGGTAACTGCATCATGGTGTCCTTCTAAGCTCATTAAACATATCCCAGTCTTCAAGTTCCATATCTTTTAAGAAAATTAAGTTATTAACAATTTTAATGCAACGCTCCATCTTAAGTAAACTAAAGTTTATAAACAATATGAAAATTCTCAAGCAAGCAAAATACATGTAAATTCTATGGAATTCTATGGAAAACTGAATAAAAGGGAAGGGTGGTCGGTTTACAAATCAGTTAGAAATAGAAATTCATGACATTTGGCTGTTGTAGTCTGGGGGCAGATCCATCAGCAGGTTGGTCTGTTTTACTGTGTCAACCAAGAGTTACTGTATACCGTGGCCTATGCTAAAATTTGAAATGACGTTCCAGGTATGTTCTGATTCATGCCTTAAGCAGAGCATAGCTAATGTGAGGTATAAGTTATTCCAAAGACGTAAAGCCACGGATTTAGACTCAAGACATTGAAACACCAGTTTCAGAGATTTTAAAATGACCACAAGTTATTTTGCTGTGACTATCCAAATGCAATTGATTGTGATTTTTAACTACTGCAGTCAATGCATTTAACTGAGAAGATCATTAAAAACTATGAAGTATTAGTTAATTAGCATACCCTTGCCAGTCACAGGTGGCTATAGTCGACAAAATCAGAAAAACCTATACTTCACTGCAGGCGACCCGAGTCGACTCAATGTGTCCCAAGAGAATACTCTGTTTACAAATGCAATTTCCATTGACTTCTATACCTCCAAGAAAGAGTGGATTTTTCTAATGTGTCAAGAGTCAAATATTCATTTGTAATATGGAGGCATCTGTCAATGTTCTTTTTGGAAAAATTTTATGAAACTGCATGGATTAATTATAGTGGTGATTGTACGCTCGAGATATTATTTGGAAACTGATTTACGGTAACAATTTTAGCTAGCCTGAGAGAACGACGAACGCACTGTAACACTTCAGCAGTGAGCAGGACGATGGGGCTTCCTATAGGCCCAGTTCTAGAATCGTGTATTCTAGGATTTTAGTAGAAGATTTGGCCTATGTATAGCGATGTTTTTTTAAGTAAATATTTTTAATTTATATATCATTCTGTGACATTTGTTCGTTTTATTTTTATATTTTTTAAGTTTTGGACAAATTTTTTAAAAGTATTTTTAGTATTTTTCAACACTATTTTTGAAACCTACCACTTTGATAAGCCTAGGACACATTGTTTTAAACTTTAAAAAAATATTTATTCCCAGAAAAATAAAAAATATATACTATATATTAATTGAAAGCCCATTTCTTTTGATTTTTTGATTGATATTAATCGAAAGCCCATTCCAAAATGAACATTATTCTGTTTTTAAAAATATTTATTTTCATTAAATACAGAGAAAGTGTTTAAAAATTCTTGAGAAGTTAGGCCTATCACAAAACCTGAAAGAGTGCGTGAATTTCAAAATTAATCCGGGTATCCAGTGATGGTTTCTCTTGAGAATTCTGATTTTGAAATTAAGGAGGAACTCCAGCATTAAAGTACCTATGGATAAATCTATAGAACAATTAATTATGGTACATCAGATACAATTTGCCAATGTTTCAACAGTTAGATAATGCTGCAAAACATGTTGCTAAGTGAATCCCAAATCAAAAGTGGGTCTACTACTCAAATTACACAGTGTTAAAGAATAGGAAAATTACAGATTTTGAAAGGGTTTGTGCTTGAAACGGAAGTCAAAAATATAACTCACATAAATGGAAAGATCTGTCAATTTCACATAAAGAAAAGATGCTTTGTAATTTGATATTGTATACAGTTTTCAACCACAACCCTTTTAAAATTCAATAATCTGCCTATTCTTTAACAGTATATGAGTAGGCCCACACTTTTAATTTAAGCATTTCCTTCATTACTTTATTGCCCAAATGTTTTGAAAGTTTTGAGTTTACAACTAATTGTTCTATAGGAAAATTATTTTTTATCCCAGAGCTCTCTTGTAATTGATAAAATAAGACAATACCTTGATAGTTTTATCTGCTGAACCTGAAATAATTTTACTGTCATCGAACTGAAGACAAAGTACTGCAGCTGTGTGTCCCCTAATTAAAAGAAATGAAATTGGAAAATGATTTGAAATTTAGCAGATGTTTAATTTATAGGTCACCTTTAATTCCTTTTGTTGACAAAACACACAAGAATTGATTATAAACTGCAATGGCTAGCAATAACTATGCTTACAGATTGGAATATGTTGGAACTTTTTACAGGGTTCATACACTTTAAAACAAGTAAAACTAAAGGACATTTTATTAACATTCCATGTAATATTTTCGAAATTTCAAGGACACTTAATCAATTTTCTTGCCATGCGTGGTTCAACAAAATAAAAATAAACCTTCAGAGTTTAATGAAAATAGCTGTTTTGCCTAAAATAAATTTCAATATCATGAAATTTCCAGGACATTCAAGGACAATTGGCATATCCCAGGAGTTTCCAGTACTAAAAATGCTTGTTTTTCCAGGAATTAAAGGATGCGTATGAACCATGTTTTTAGTGGGTCTAACTTCCTTGTGGAAAGCTTATGGAAATAATTTCTACACATATGATAAGACTTAATTTAGCAGTAGGACACAAATGGAAGTACCTTAGTGTTAGCCGGCATTCTCCACTGCGTATATCCCATACCTTCAATGTCTGATCATAGGATCCGCTGACTACCTTCTCATCATCAACTTGTAAACAGCGTACAGTTTGTTGATGACCAATCATTGTCTTTCTACATGCTATACTTGACCATCTACTGTGCATGGATAAATCCCAAACCTACGCAGTATACAAAATGGCCTTAGCTACAGTCAACTAACTTAAAATCATTAACTCAGAAAATCAAATTTCATACCAAATATTTTCTCAAATGTAAAGTGTATGAAAATTCCTTCCATATCTAAACCAACTCTAAAGAAAACTGGGCAAAATGGAAGGATTGTTGGTTTAAGGATCAGAGTTTTAGAAACCCATGACTGTCTGTGTTTTCCTCTACTCCACCCATCACTGTCTGTGTGTTCCTCTATACTCCTCCCAGGTCCTTGGTCCGATCTCCATCAAACTTGGTGCGTGGATGCAGCTTCACTACGAAATTGACATTGAGGGTTCCATTTTTGAAAAGGTCACTGGGGTCAAAGGTCAAATAACTGTTTTCCGCTACTCCTTCCATCTTGGCCAAACTTGGTGTAAGCATGTAGGTTCAGACAAGAATTGCCGATGATGGGTCACAGGGTCAAAGGTCAAGGTTACGAGAATGGGGTCAAAGGTCAAGAAGACGTGATGGGTAATTTGACTAGTATCAACATATCTCTATATTTACTGTGTAGATTACAAGGATACAAAATAGTGATCTAAACAAAAAATGTAAAATATTGAATGAGGATTACCTTGATAGACCTGTCTGTAGAACCGCTGACCAATCTATTGCCTTCAAGGTGAAGACATCGTACAGTGCCGGAGTGACCAACCAGAGTTTGAACAGACCATGGAGTGTTGGTTCTGATATTCCATACCTACATTTAAATGAATACATTATTGTAGTATAATCATGTTTTTTTTTAAATATTTGATCTCACTGAACACAGTCACAAACATCGTCAGAGACACTACAAACAGAAACACACTGTGTGCCCGCTTTAAGAAATACATGCGAGAAGTAACAAAATTTGGATTTTTTTATCTGTTCATTATTATTGTTATTTTATTTAATACCGCCTAATGAAGACACAAAGATCACCAGAGAAACCACAAACAGATACATCGCTTGGTGCATACTAAAAGGCTCATAAAGAAACTATAACTATATTTCGATGCTCCTATCTGTTAATCAGTGCACACATTTTATGTCACTTTATGTAATACTCCATTCAGACTAGCATCGCATTGCGATCGGTTGTAGCAATTGTGACAACCAATCACACCCAATCGCAAAGT
>JAOTQE010054515.1:0-20189 GCA_025631205.1 Nesometra sesokonis
GTTTTCAAATGGTTGAAATTGTTATATCAATTTAGTATATTAGGTCCATAAAAATAATTTTATTAGTTTATCACCCTACCAAATCATAAAAACTGATGAGGGCGGGAGGCCGTATCAGCCGTATTGATCATTTTAGGCCTTCATATTAAATTATGTTAAGAAAATCCAAAGCATTTCAAGTAAATATAACAGAAAAAAATGATTGTTTAGATAGTAATATGAGTTTTTAAAAAAATCGGGATTTCCCCAAAAGTGATGCGCGCAGGGGTGATAAACTAATATTTTTTTTTATGGGGGCTTACTCCTTTAATTTCATCAGATGTAATAAATTTGAATCAAGGAACAACATACCAACAAATATTGTACTCACTTTGTAGGATGTATTTACATTCCAACTCATAAAATATTTTTCCACAGCTTGTTGTGTACAATATTTTCCATATCAGCTCAACAAAGGTATATAATAATAAACTATATATTTTATTTAGATTTTCTCTTCAAGTTTCTTGTCATTGGGAGTGCCGGTACTGGCAAGTCCTGTATTTTGCATCAGTTTATTGAAAACAAGTGTAAGTTTAATTTCATTCATCATTTTATGTTATAGATTTTGTGCATAATCATCATTGTTCGTACTTATAATAAATAATTTATTTCTTGCCTTAATTTTTTTAGGGAAGATGATTTTAACATTCTTGCATACAGATGTGTACATAGCAAAACAAGTCTAAATTCAACAATCAAAAATCCCACCTCCTCCCCCCTAAAAAAAAAAAAACTTAAGCAAATTATACAGTACACTGAGATTCAAATGGTACAATATGATGTATTAAAGCGCTGTACACGATCGCAGGTAACAGGGCTTTTACGCAATTGTTGGTTTAGATTTACCTTTAAGATATTTCTTTTATGCAGGGATGTACTGTAATTATGCAGGGCGGGGCCGCACACTTTAAAAATGTTCCACCCAAAGCTTATTTTAAGATTTTAAGCCTAATTTCAAACTTTCACCCACCCTAAGCCAATGAAAAAGATAAAGATATTGTTTTTAGTCATCATACCACCCATTCTTACATTGTTGCCAGTCCACCCTTGGATTTTTAAAGCTACATGCATGTTTAAAAATTATTTGATAGAATAGAAAAGACAAGGAAAGAATTTCTAACAGAAACTCCAAATAAGGAAAGTAAGGCCATGATTTAATAAAAGTTGAAACATTTAGAAGTCATGGCCTCACTGTCCTTATTTGGAGTTACTGTTACTCTATTCTATGATATTTAAATTTAATAAGTGCATCTATTGGAAACATTTTTATCAATATATCTCTTAATCCTGTCAATAAGAATACCTTTATGCAGGCCTTGATTTTTGTTTTTGTTTTGACTAGTCCACTGGGAAGTTGTCTTTACAATTCACTAGAACACAATCCAAGTAGCCCATGTCTGTGGCAACTTAATCTACAATGTGTAAAAGTGACTGCTTGACACTTTTATTCATTAGCTAACTAGGCTAGTAAAAATGAAAATTCACTAACCTGGTGATTTTTTTACTAGCCATTGTATGCTGGGCCAGTAAAAAATCTAGCCAGCCTTTATGAGATTTTATTCTTTGGTTTGCAATTAATAAGATCAGGTTATCAATAAGGAGTTGTGACAGGAGATCTACTTGATTAACCAAAATTATGTTTAATTTTGGGCAAGTCTAAAGCATGAAGTGAGGGTGTTGATCTACACTATTGATGGATACCCAGTGCAGCCTGGAATATCCTTGTATTTTTTCGGAAATTCATATGAGGCATGACATGGCAAAAACCATCTAGTTGTAGAAAAATTGAAAATTGAGTTATTGTTAAAACCATATTACACTTTTCGCAAGCTTTAAAATAAGGGGTAGATTATCAACATCGGACATACATAACTGAAGTTATTGGAGAAAATGTACACAAATTTCCTTTGTATTTGTTTATAGTTCCTGTTGTTTATTTGCTTATTTCTCAATAACTTCCTGTGTGACAACTTGGTGGTTTTGCCATAACTGTCTCGACTAATGTTGACACATACCTCCACTTTAAAATGAAATATATATTATACAGTATTTTTATTTTGTATTGCTTTCAGTCAAACAAGATTCCAATCACACGATTGGAGTTGAATTTGGTTCCAAGATAATCAATGCCGGTGGAAAGTCAGTGAAGTTACAGATCTGGGATACAGCTGGACAAGAAAGATTCAGGTACTGCAAAACTAGTTCCATAAGCCGATTTTCCTGTTGATTGTTAATCCCCAAACGGTGAATTTAAATGGCGTTTTTCGATCATTAATTTTTTAAAAATTACAATTTTCACAATGATCGACAGAAAAAGGGGTCACTTGACGTTAACCCTGACATAAAAAAAAAGTTACAGTAACGATTTTTGTTTATTTATTTTGGTATAAAAAACATTGGTTCTAAATTTGGATTGTCATAGTTAAGAAGAGTTCAACTTTAACGATTTGAATTGTTAAAGTTGGGTGCTTGTGAGAAAACATAGTCCGTGGCAAGAATTTACGTGTTTTGGCCGTGAAATAAATTTTATGTTTTACAGTATGGCGATTTTAATTCATCGCGGATATATACAAATTTCTTTGCGCATAACGTAGTAAATAGCGAAAATTTGGTGATCCAGTCTGATTTTAATTATATTGTTAATTTTTTTAACGTTTTCATAAAAATTCAAAATGCCATTTCAAATCGGCATTTTTAGAATAACGATCGAAAGGAAAACAGGCTTTACTGTAACAATTCTGGGTGTCATCCTGAAGTATATTTATTTTCACTGGGCAGGATCAGTGGTTCAATTGAGTTACTGTTTTGTAATGCCTGCTTAATCAACATTTCTGATCCTTATTTTATCACCCTTAGAAATAAGCAATGATGAATTACACATTGGTTTCATTTATTTTTAATTTATCATGGTAATAATGTATGTAAGTAATCCTTTTTATGAGCAGAAAAGCTCATAGAACTCGTGCTTATTCCCACTTTCTGTAGCGTGAAGCAGAACAGAGTATTATACTCCCCCTGGTTGTGACTAGTCCATCGCAGGTTACTTCCCAGCAATTTGCCAGTACCCATCATACAGCTGAGCTGGGTAGACTGAAGCAATTTGAGTAAAGTGCATTGCCCAGACGCACAAGTAACTGGCATGTGTGATTCTCGAACTCCCGACCTCTCAATTGCGATTCTAAACCGCAACCGCTGCGCCAACTGCTCCCACCATGGTAATGATGACTAAAGAGATTAATTTCTTGAAATTTTAACAGGCCACAACAGACCAATGATTAGGATATTTAACTGGTTCAACTTGAATTTTACTGGCCATTGGTCAGCAGATTGGTTCTAAATTAAACCCTGATCAAAATGCATTTTTAAGCAAAAAGTAAACTAGGAAATGTTTGTAAAATTTATTATTTTGTATGTGTACAAATTTCTTAATCTGAGACCACAACACTGGCATTTTGATATTTTTGTGAATTTAAATTTTTGCTACTTTTTTTTAATGAAAATCAACTGTCAGAATGTAACACTGTTTGCAAAGGAAAATGTGAAAATTAATGTACAGTACCACAAAAATTACTAAATTTACAGAAAATTTATGATTTTTTTCATGTAAAAAGCAAACCAGGAAATACCATACAAAACCTCAGTTATGAATAACAATGAAATATATTAACAACTGGAAAATATAATTTATATTTAAAGTATTTTTAAATAATTGTTTTGTCGAAATTGATATAGGTCCTCATACTCAATTTCTTCGTACTGTAAGTGAATATTGATCATTGTAGGCCTATTCCTGGTTGTGTAAGTTTTTGTGACCCCTCGAGAATCGATCATTATTAATTTATGTTAAGAAAATCCAAAGCATTTCAAATGAGTACAAAAAACAATCACTTGAATAGTAAAATAAGTAAAAAAAAAAAAATCGGGATTTCCCCAAAAGTGATGCGCGTAGGGGTGATAAACTAATAATTTTCATATGGTGCCTAAATAGAAATAACTTTAAATTCCTGAAGTATTTTTTGCTTGTCTTTAATTATTTTAGTTTTATACTGGCTCAGACATAAGCCCATCCAACATTTGAATTGCTTTATGATAAACTAAATTACTCTTTCACAACCTGGGTATAAGCCCATGCATCAAGGACAGTGATTCCATACTAGGGTATATGTCCACACACACTGACTGTGGTTCTTTGTTAAAGGTTAGTGGCCTTACACTAGGGTATATGTCCACATCACACACTGACTGGAATTCCATGTTCAAGGTTAGTGGGCTTATACTAGGGTATATGTCCACATCACACACTGACTGGAATTCCATGTTCAAGGTTAGTGGGCTTATACTAGGGTATATGTCCACATAACACACTGACTGGCATTCCATGTTCAAGGTTAGTGGGCTTATACTAGGGTATATGTCCACATAACACACTGACTGGCATTCCAAGTTCAAGGTTAGTGGGCTTATACTAGGGTATATGTCCACATCACACACTAACTGGAATTCCATGTTCAAGGTTAGTAGGCTTATACTAGGGTATATGTCCATGTCACACACTGACTGGGATTCCATGTTCAAGGTTAGTGGGCTTATACTAGGGTATATGTCCATGTCACACACTGACTGGAATTCCATGTTCAAGGTTAGTGGGCTTATACTAGGCACACACACTGACTGGAATTCCATGTTCAAGGTTAGTAGGCTTATACTAGGGTATATGTTCACATCACACACTGACTGGAATTCCATGTTCAAGGTTAGTAGGCTTATACTAGGGTATATGTCCACATCACACAGTGATTGTGATTCAATGTTCAATGTTAGTGGGCTTATACTAGGGTATATGTCCACATCACAAACTGACTGAGAATCCATGTTCAAGGTTAGTGAACATGGATGGCTAGTCTAGGGTATATTTTCCACATCACAAAGTGACTGGGATTCCATGTTCAATGTTAGTGGCCTTATACTAGGGTATATGTCCACTTCACATACTGACTGGGATTCCATGTTCAATGTTAGTGGGCTTATACTAGGGTATATGTCCACATCACAAACTTACTGTGATTCCATGTTCAATGCTAGTGGCCTTATTCTAGGCTAGTGGACTTATATCAGGGTCAGTACAGTACTGTATTACAGTTTAAAATAGTTTTTACAATATTGGTTTCATTGCTTTTACAGGTCTGTTACAAGGAGCTATTACAGGGGAGCTGCCGGGGCTCTGTTAGTCTATGACATCACAAGGTTTGTTTTTCTTCAATTGACACCTTATTATTTGTAAGGTTTCACAAATGAGTATTGCACTAGAAAATTTAAAAATATGAGCTATTGATACCTTCTAATAGAGCATAGTACAAGTTGTAATTTACACTTTAAATGACATTAATTGGATAAGTAGATCCAAAGATATGAACATTCGAGGTTTTCATGAATGAACCCACAGTTTTGAGAAAATCACACTTAATATTAAAAAAATCAATTAGGGGCCGTCCATAATTTTCATCATTTTCAGAAGAGTCCAAACATACTCTTTCTTGGAACCCCCACCCCCTCCTTAAAAGAGTACATAATGAAATGATGGATTTTTTTCATACTGTTTAATGACACAAAACATTCAAAACCCAGTTTATTTGATATCTTTTATAACAAATGAATCTAATACTATAACTGCATATAATGTTTTTAAGGCTATAAAAGTGATAAATGGATTGTCCATATAACATTTTAAAAATCATCATTTTTTTATTTCAAAAGCGTACATTCATCAAAACCCCCTCCCCCGAGTGTATATTTTGTACTCTTGTGAAAATGATGAAAATTATGGATGGCCCCTTAAAATGCTGTAAATTTCAGACAATCTGCATGAAAAACACTTTCCTACATGAAAACTGACCTAAAAAGTATATTATAATAAAATATAAGTACCATAGTGGATTAAAATTTTCTCAGAAATTTAACTTCAGACCTGTTTTGGTAATTAACTCATTTTGATCTCATGCAATGTGACTCATTTTGTGGTGAGACCTCATATTTACCCTAATATCTATTCCCTTACACATGAGTCACAGAATCAGCTTCCATGTCAGTTTGAGAAATTCAATTTCTTTCACCATATTATTCAAATACAAAGTATGCGAAGCTCTAATTAAGAAATTATAATCAGTTTTGTTTAAAATGCAGGGCCCAATGGAAATCAGTTTTAAACTGTTTGCGCAGTAACAATGGTGGTGATAATGAAAGCATAGTAATAATAATAATGATAAAGGTTAATTGTTTTTCCCAATATGCAACTATTAATAAACTGCCCTTTCTGATACCTTCATAAAAAGTCATATGGGACCAAATTTAATAAATTACCCGACTTCCAAGCAGAAATTTCAAATTTCTGTGCGCTCAGCTACATCTTAAATCATGAATTGTTTGTCTTTTAAGCCGTGAAACATACAACGCCTTGACAAAATGGTTAACTGATGCCAGAACGCTTGCCAGCCCTAATATTGTCATCATCTTGTGTGGGAATAAGAAAGATTTAGATGCAGACAGAGAAGTCACGTTTCTTGAAGCTAGCCGTTTTGCACAAGAAAATGGTAAATATCATATGAAAATAGTACAATATTTGATGTTTTAAAAGTCTGTATTTGTCTTTGTGTCATATCCAACAGTTTCTTGCAATTTAAATGGTAAATACAGTATGTTATCACTGTATCAGAATTCTCAAGGGAAAACCATCACTGGGATCCGGATTTTGAAATTCCCGCACATTTTCAGGTTTTCTGATAGGCCTAATTTCTCAAGCATTTTTGAACACTTTCTCTTTATTTAATGAAAAAAAGTTTCTAAAAACAAATGTTCATTTTGAAATGGGCTTTCGATTAATATATAGTTCATAATTTT
Source organism: Nesometra sesokonis (assembly GCA_025631205.1). Classification (NCBI taxonomy): domain Eukaryota; kingdom Metazoa; phylum Echinodermata; class Crinoidea; order Comatulida; family Antedonidae; genus Nesometra; species Nesometra sesokonis. Next base: position 6,937 of record JAOTQE010054515.1, read on the forward strand.
AGGATTTTTCTGGGAATTAATAAATTTTAAAAAAAATAAATTAACGAAAAGAATGCGAACTAGGCTTAGAAAATTGGTAGGTTACAAAAATAGCATTGGGAAGTACAAATACTAAAAATATTTGTCCAAAACTTTAAAAATAATAAAAAATAAAACAAACGAATATAGTAGACTGATATATAAAATCAAGATACTTACTTACAAAATCAGCAATGCACATAGGCCAAATCCTCTAATAAAATCCTAGAATACACATCGCTAAAACTGGGCCTAGCGGAAGCCCCGTCGGCCTGCTCTCCGCCGCTGTAGCATTACCGCGTGTTTGTCGTTCCATCGGGCTAGCTAATATTTTCGCGATAAATCATTTCCAAATAAAATCTCGAGCGTACATTCAGCACTGTAATTATCCCATGCAGTAATTTCATAAAATTTTGAAAACTGAAATGATTTATAAATCATAATTCTGAAATTTTTCAAAAAGAATGTTGACAGAAACATCCATATTACTGTACCAACGAATAATTGACCCTTGACACGTTAGAAAATCCAGACGTTTCTGGGAGGTATAGATGCATTAGAAATCGCGTTGGAAACGCAGTATTCCCTTGAGACGGGTTGAGTCGCCTCAGGTCGTCTGCGGTGGAGAATAGGAATGTGGATTTGTCGACTATAGTCGCACGCGATTTTATAAGGATTATGATTTTTAAACCATATACTGTACAATATTCTCATTATGAATCTTAGGGCATGGCACTGTTTTGTTAAGTTATGGGAAAGAATATGGTACACTGCCAGATTCAATCCCAAGACCTCAAGATTGGATGGCAAGCATGATAACTACCAAGCTACAATGCTCGGCCACTCCAGCAATGTAAAACCGATATAAATTCCTTTTGTTGAACCGATATAATTTTTTTAAAGCTTGGTTTGATTTAGAGAAACTTTGGTTTTTTTTTACATCCCAATCCCATCTGCAGTGTTCTCCCTAGTATGGCTTTTGCCATCAAATTTACCAGTAAAAATTACAATTTACCAGTAACAATTTTGATTATGATTTAATTTTGATTCTCATATATTGTTTTGCCCTCCTTTACTCTTTAGTATTACAGAGAATACAGAAATGTGAATAGAAGCCTATAGTTATGAAGATATTTGGGGTAGGGCTAAACCAGCCCAAAATTCACGTCTGAAAAAATATGTTTTTGGACAATTAACCAGTAGAAATTGTTCAATTGAGAGAACACTGCATCTGGAAACAAATTCCAAGGAAATTTATCAAGGTTTTTTTCTGATTTTTGTAGAAATGATGTTCCTTGAAACAAGTGCATTGACAGGTGAGAATGTAGAAGAAGCGTTTCTGAAGTGTGCAAGATCCATTTTGAACAAAATAGAATCAGGTCAGTATATAAAAACAATTCTTAAATGTTTTGTTTGCTTATTTGTAACATAATAACAAACTAGAATTACTCTCAACATTAATCGGTTACAATATCAGTGCTCAAACACTAGTGAAAATAAATTCCATACATTTTCAGAACAAAATAATTACCAAAGCATTTTACAAAAAAAAGAGAGCAATTTTATTTCTAAAACATAAACTTTATGTTAATTAGTACAGTCTGTATTTACTGCATTTTAATTTTAAGGTTTATCTTTAATCTGAAAAGTCTTAAAATTAAGTGTATTTACTTTCAATTTACCTTGAAACCGAGACATCTGAGGCATTATGCCTGTTTGTCCTTCTATGAATAAACTGAATAATTGTATACATATGGAGAGAACTTCATTTGGTGGTCAGACCAGTGTCTCTCTAATCTTGTTTTAATCTGAGTAATTGATATTGCTTCAACAACTAATTTGGGAAGTGCATTCCAATCATTGACCGAAGCCATCGAAAAAGATTTGAATCTCTGTGATGTTTTAGAATGCAGCTTCCTAATTTTGAGATGGTGGCCACGCGTAGAACACTCCCCAAACAGTACAAAGAAGGTATCCGAGTTTAGCTTATCAAAACCATTAAATATTTTGAAAATCTGTAATACTGCAGCTCTTTTTCTTCTATACGCTAAAGTAGGCAATTTCAAGATTTTTAATCGTTGAGCATAGTCTAACCTTCTTAACTCTGGAACTAATTGGGTAACCCTTTGGGCTGAACTTTCTCAAGTTGTATTACTTTTAAACTTATATTTACTTTGTCCCATCACGCTGCAAACTTTAGGGGGAACCTCAAGTTGATTTTCATCTTTAGGGAAAATAGGGAGCCATGCTAGGCTAGCATATATCATGACTTGTGTGTCATGAATTTTCAGAAAAGACCATGATGATGAAAGCTAAAAATAATACAAAAAATGAATCATAGAAATTCCAGAATCAATAAATAATAATTAGGAATACAAATTTCAGAGTTAAACGATTAAAAATCTTGTAGCCTGCAAAGACTGAAACAAATCAAGCTTATAGAATTTTAATTATTATGGTAACAAACTTTTGAAATACACACAACAGCATCATGTTGAATTCAATATTTTGGCATTAATTATGTCATCATCAAGAATGACATTTTATTATATAATTACATTTTTCACAATAAAGTATGAGTGGAAAGCTTTTCATAAGTAGTTTTTTTATTTCACATTAGGTGAGCTTGACCCTGAACGAATGGGCTCCGGTATCCAATACGGTGATGCATCATTACGAAAAATTGCAAGACAGCCACAAAGAACAGCTGGAAGTGGAGGCCAGCAGTCATGCTCGTGTTAGTAAGGTGATGGGCAAAAATAGTGAGGTTTCGCAGCTTTACGAAATACGAAAACGGATACGTCAAACTTCAAATTTTGAAAGGGGCTAAAAGTGTTAAAAAATATATCAAATGTTCCACCTACGAATCATTGATGATTGTCCTAAAATATTCACCAAATGTGATAGTTATTCAAGGAGTTCTATCTAAACGTTACAAGAATTTATGACGTATCCGTTTTCATTTTCGTATTTCGTAACTTTGCGAAACCTCACTAATAACAGCCAGACTACATATACAGTAAAATATTGCTACAGGAGGAAAAACGTTATGAGCATACTACATGATTATTCTTATATATATCTAATGATATATTTATCTATATATAATAACATGTGTACAAATAACTCACTCATTACTCCTTGATTAGTCCTTGGGAATATCTGTGTAATTTGTTGTAGAAAACTTTATCAAATCAGTGCAATGAAACTCATTCATTTTGCTTTTAATAGCGAGGTTTCGCAACTTTGCGAAATACGATTACGAAAACGGATACGTCACACATTTTTTAAATTTGCAAAATGTGTTAAAAAAATACAACAAATTTTCCACCTGTGAATCATTGATGATCGTCCTAAAATACTGACCAATTGTGACAGATATTCAAGGTGTTCTATTCAAACGTACAAGAATTTATGACGCATCCGTTTTCGTTTTTGTATTTCGTGAATTTGCGAAACCTCACTAATTTTGTTTTACGAAAATAGCTCAGCCAGTTAAGTTCCTATTATGTACAGTAAATAAATGTAAATGATGTTTCATTGAGAGATAACAAAAGTTTATACTACACCATTGAAACTTTAGTACCCTATTTAGACTAGAATCCTGTTATAAATATTAATTGTATTCCTCTTCTCACAAAATTGGAATATTGGATGACATTCAAGCACATAATTATGTTAAAATGTAAGCGTGCAACACTGCAATGATAAATGTCCTTTTTTACCTTGATTAATCAGCACCTGTTTCATTCATTGTGATCAGATTCCATGGTAATCAAGAATAATCAAACTTTCGATTGCACTATGTAACAATTAAGACATCAATTACAATAGTTTTTTCATGTCCAGTTTGGTGCGATGGGTTTCGCAGTTGCTACTACTGATGTGATCCTAGTCTGAATATGGTATATGACCAAAGATTATATAGCGCCATGCCGCGGCACAAGATAATGCCACTAACTGCCAAAAAGTGGAATCGCCAGGGTGCATCATTCGAGCATTCAAAATACACGCAAAAGAATACAACTCAAACTTTGACGTTTAAAGATATCTCTGTTTAAATTTAATCTAATTCCAGTTAAAACGATTACACTATTATTATTACACTATATTATATTTATTATATCACTCTTAAAAACCTGCCATGCAGTATCTGAATGTTTATTGCATTTTTGCATGCTCGACTGACATTCATACCGTTGAAGAGTTAGCAGTTTTGCGCCTTGCGCCACTTCGTTGGTGCTATAGAATACTTGATAAAACTGTAAAGTTTGCTTATGAAATCATGGTTAATTTGACTCCCCAACCTTTTGTGCTAATATTTATTATTTTATACATCATGTCCAGTTTTAGGCTGGATAAAGTACACCTGTAACCATACTTTGAAACCAGCATGTTAGGGATCACTAATTACTAGAACTAAACAAATGGAAGTAATAATAATTGTTAATAGCATTGTATGTTTGCAAACTTTGTCACATAGTTGTATACCATTGATTAAAAAAAAAGTATATAATATAAAGTATATGTAGTATTATTCATAGGTTATGAGAATATTAGATGTGCAGACCAATATTTATTTAGTGTTTGTTTAGTGGTCAAATCAAAATTATCGTGCTGTAGTTACTGCAGTAATTTAGTTACAACAGCATTAGTTAAGCTAAAAAGAATTACTGAAAACATTTATAACGCGCCTGTTAAAGTCACTACAGTAACTTGCCACCGGCGCTGTGGACATGATGTTCATGAATTCAATGACATTCTGCTCCCCCAAGGGTCATGTCATGTCCAGCGGCCCTAAACCGGCGCTACATTCTGCTGTCTGCATTGACCTTGTGTGTCAATGCTGACACAAAGGAAACATCATTTCACTAGATTACTGCAGTAGATTTAATAACAATAGATTTCTGCATTAACTACAGTACAATAATTTTGGCATGATCCATTACTGGGATGGTTTGCTAGAAATGATACTAAAATGTATCATCAATGTAAATAAAATTTTAGAACTCGCTGTGTTCTTGCAATTGTTTGTATTAGAATTCCATGAAGACACAGAGAGGATGTTATAAAAAAGAAAATTAGTACAAATATATGTGATGATATGCACGTAAGACCTTAAAAATATCCATGTTGCTCAAATTCGACCGACTCAAAATCTCAAAATCAGGGTCGTTATTTGTTTTTATTTTGATATATTCACAATTTTTTTGGCTAACTTGAAATTGTAAACAATACATAAAATAATCCAAAAATATACAAATTAATATCTAAGTTACTGTTAGCATGTCATCTCTAGGTCTTTATTGGAATTATTGTGTAACTAAAAGTTAGTCTAAAGTAAAGATGGCTATGAAAACAAAGTGTCTAACAATGCTTTTAGGCTGTCTCTACTGTAGTAAAGTAGACAATAGTGTTTTTCAGATTGTAACACCAGACTATGCAGTAATATAGTCCAGCAATCATACTGCTCATGCTTATAGGTTTATGAGCATGCTCAGAATGTCACTTATACTCTATTACTCTGTAATCTGGTACCACATCATAAAATTATGAAACTCCAAAATTATTAAACAAGATGTCCTCGATGGGTCATCATACAAATTGGAAGGTCTGTGTAACTTGTAATGTAGATAATGTGAGGAAAGGATAGTTTTGAAGATCTGGTTTCTTGGTCTTAAACATAGATTTATTATTCAGCAAGATGGTGATCTTAACACTGTAAAATGGCAGTCCCATGTAGACGCCTACTATTTTGATTACTCAGCCTCCGTCACAAACATGTAAGTTAAGTAATCATAACTGTTTTATAATTTTGTATTTTTAACATTTTTTGTTATACAAATTATTTACATAAGTCACATATTTTATTTTGTCAATGTCTTTAGATTTGGATTAAATTTACTTTCATTTATTGATAAATTAAAAACTTCTATAAAAGATTGCGCATGTGCAATTTCGACATAGCAACAGCCTTAGAACGTAACACGATTTGATTGGTTGGATTCCAGAATAGTAGGCGATTACAGGGAATTGAACTTTGGGCTATCTATTCTGTGGAAGTTCACCATCTAGCCATAATAGTAATATATCTCTATGGCCTTAAACCACGATCATACTGGACTTCTTTGGTAAGACTTACCGACTGAATAGCAAGTTTTAGCAGAGTATCTCTCATGCGAACAGTCCAGTAACTTCCCTGAAAGGAAGACTTACCAAGCCACATGGTAAGTTTTACAGAGTCCCACTTTCCCAGTAAAACTTACCGAGACCCTTTTACCTTTCCAAAATCCAATTCGAACACAGTCACTTGGTGAAACTTTCTGACCTGAATCACCACCGGTAAACTGAAAATCATGCGTGTTATGACACGATGTCAATTATTCAAAATTATTTAAACATTCTCTTTGTCTTCCACCAATCTGTCACCCCCGAAACTGTTGTTGTTTGAAGTTGATTTTCTTAGCTTAAAAAATCTTACCATGACTGTGGCGAAACTTGTCGAGCAAAGAAGATTCATGTGCGAATTGCGGTAAGATTCCCTTCACATGATCTCAGTAAGATTTTTACCAAAGAAAAGTCCAGTATGATTGTGACTTCAGTATAAATCAGATAAATGGATAGATGCAGTCAAAATTGCTTAAGTCAAATCTGCCTAACTTGAATTAAGTCAACAGGCAGGGAACCAAGTGAGACCCAGGGCCCCCCCCCCCTCCCCCCATTTTGAAAAAAAAAAATTGTTTTGCATGATTTTGGAGCGCTAAAATATACCAGAGAGCATCTGTAGAGGACCCACGCCTATTGTTATCATTTTCCTGTTAAAACCAATACTTGGGCTTGTCCAACTTAGCATTGGGCCCCCTCTTTCTAGCTCCGCTGGATCTGCCTTTGGTCAACCTTAATTTACATACTCGATGAGTTTTCCATCTGTCATACTTACCTAAGTCGACTCAGCCTAATTTGAATTAAGCCAACCTTATTTCACATACTAAATTGATGCATTTCCCATTAGAAACTTGCCTAAGTCAACTTTGCCCAAGTCAAATAATTTTTAAATCAAATTTATTTTCATGCCAGGTTGCTGCATTTTTCATTAGCAAACTGTAAGTCAAATTTTTACCTAGTCATTATTTTTTAACTTGGAATTAAACTTCGGCAAGTTTTGACTGTATAATCAACAATCTCTAAGTCAAATATAATTTAAGGCAAACATATTTTCAATGTTGTTTTTTATTATTTGGTAGCAAGTTTGACTACACATGAAGACAAGGGTTTTGAGTATCAATTATACTATAGAAATCAGTTGAATAGATATGGAAACGTTTATTTTTTAAAGATTTTGTGTTTGTACTGTCAACTTTAGTAAATGTTTTAAGCCAGATGGTTTTGAACCAAATTAAAATTCTTTGAAATTAAATTGCTTATTACAGTATGAAAATTATCTTTGTTGGACTCCTATATTTTTGAGTACATATTTACCGATCTTCTCTATATTCTAAAATATCCAAATGAAGCTATATGCATGTATATACCTTGTACTTGACTACAGTGTATCATTTTGTTTTACTTTTAGCATGTCAATCAATTATTTTTACTGTGCAGTGCATGGGTTAGTGGAATGTATGATAACCATAAAAAATATATTGTACTTTTAAATTAAAATAAATGCTTTGTGTTGCATAGTGTTTAAGTAAAAATATTTTTTAAGTTAAAATCATGTTTTGTATAGAATACTAAACTGATGTGTGGTAACAATAGTGGCGCAATTTGTTGCTAGTAGTAATGCAAAAATACAGGCAACCGATCATTTCTAGCCCATTCAAAGAAGCATTAATGAATTTTATTTCCAAACTTATGTTGATGTATCCTGATGGTAGTTAAATTGCAATAAAATAAACCAAACCAATATACTAGATAAATGTGATACCTAATATGGCTTTACATGTTAATAGTACATTATGATTGTAAATTATTACATTTTAAAATATCTCGGAGCAAAAAGCCTATTCTAACCATAAGATAACAAAATTATTCAGGCATAAAATGATCGTATGTTGACAACAAGGGGCGCCACCTATTGTTGTGATATAAGCAGTTAAGGACTCTGTTTACTATTATTACTATTTACTATACTATCATTCCTGATGATGGCATAATTTATGTCGAAATATTGAATCCTGTCACGATGGCGTGTATCTCATTGCTTGGTATATGCATTATACTTTCTTACTTGAAGTTGATTAGTGAACCTTTCGGATTCTGTTTACTATTGCTTAAATAAACAATGTATGTTACTGAGTTGAAAATAAGTAATAAAAACCTTGCACATTGCAATGCAGTACAAAGTTTTGGTTAAAAGACTATTTAAAAACATTATAAAAACAGAAATTGAAATGTTCTTAATTGCATGTATAAAGAATAAATGTTGATTCACTTGCAGTTATTGTTACGCACATGTACTGCCAGAAACGTCATGTCTTTTCACATTAAAACCATTGTACAAGCATCTTCGAAACACGTACACTAAAACATATTGGCTGCAATTACCTTTTTATTATTCTCCCGAAGCAAAATAGAGGGCACTATAATCAGGGGTGGATTTGGGGGGTGGGGGGGGCGCGCAACCGGCAACCTATTATCAAAACGTACTTGCGCCTCCCTTTCCCTTATACTAGGTACGCCGGGTCCAAAATTTACCATAAAAACCCAAAATACGGGCCAAAATAGGGTACCAGAGCACTAAAATGGGGAAATAACCTGCTCGTCAAAATAAAACTGGCAACCACGCCCACCCGGGCCTGGCAGGTAACATCTAGTGTAAAGTAACCAGGCATCTTGTAACTAACAGTCATTGCACATGCTCGCAGTCAGGGGCAGATCCAGAATCTGGCGAAAGGGGGGTGGCAAAGTATTACAGGCCAGATGGTGTGGGTGCCGGTTTGATTTTGACAAGCAAAAAAATGTTATTTTCCCATTTTCGGTGTTCTGGTGCCCTGTGTAGGCCCAAATGTATGTCTATTTTTATTTCTGGGGGTCAATTTTAGACCTGGCGCTCCTACTGTAATATAAGAGGAGGCTCAATTAAGTTTTGACAATAATAGGGGGAACACGCCGGCTGTGCGCCCTCTAAAAATCCATGCCTGACCGTCCACATTCGGAGGAAATTGAACCGCAAAATGTAATTGATAATGCAAATATTGAGGTTTTTCATAGTATTTATTTGCTAAAATCGGGGGATACCGCTACTGGTTGAAGACAGTGTACTGGTCACAATAGTTTGTTAATTAATCAATTAATTTTGTACATAATTCCATTTTTTGTTGTCGTACATTCCCATTTGTCCTTTTCTGCCTGTTATGAGAAAGACTATAGTTGAACATAATGGTCTTTAGATGAGTTCATGTAGAACTACGGCTTCTTGAGTTCGTATACAGTAAAACTATGTCCAGATCCGTGGTTTCATCTGGCCATAATTGTGTTCTTTCAGAAGTTTTGAATTAAAAAATAACATGCATTGGTAAAAATTATTAAATGTAACTGCTGTTTGACCACCCATTACTGTATGTAACTTCCTTTTTTATCATTTCTTATTAACTGGCTTTAGCTGTTGAGTGATTTAGTTCTTCAGAGGCAGCGGAACGTTTTTCAATCAGGGCACAAGGTTAAATCTCTCTCAGATACCCCACCCCGGAGGATGCAACCAAGTATCGGGATAGACCTTGCTTAACCCGATTAAGAGTTCCGACAAGCAAATAAAAAAACGTATTGCCTGTTAATTGAGGCTATGTTGGTTCCTGAATGAGGTTTTCAGGGCCAAAATACTCATAATTACCATATATACATGCCGTTTTTATTGTTTTAGACCTCTAAAGGGAAGTACTCCGGCACCCAGAGTGACGATCATAGCAACAAAAAAAAAGTCAGTCCATCTAATTTTATAGTTTAAGTGAATTTCAGGGGACTGTCCCACGGGGGGGGGGGAGACGAGTCCATCCCCCTCTTCTGCCAAGGCTTAACTGCAGAATACCCCGTACAAACAGACTCCTATAGAAATTATGGCAAGATGACGTCTTTGATCCAGGGGAGGATTGCTATAAGTGGTATTTAGACGGTCTTAACATTAGCTGGCTATAATTGTGACATCACAGACAGAATTTTATCATAGACCACTGGTATACCGCAATCTTAGCAGTTAGCGGTCTTGAATATTAAATCCTAGAAAGCTTTAAATGGTTTTAAACACTTCAACATGGCATTTGCATTACTTTACTTTAGATATACAGTAGAGTATAACTGTTTATGTACCATATCATAAAATTAAAACTGGTTTAATGATATTCTGAAAAAAATGTAGACTAAAATTACTGTTACAGTACTAGAAAATGGATGGTTTGTGATCCAATACTCATTGTGGTCTTAGCAGGCACCAACACAAGGGGGAGCCAATCCGACCCAGGCCCCCACCCCCTTTTGACTTAGACGAATATTATTTGAACTTATAAAACTCATTGATTGCAATAAATTATTTGGGCAAACTGCCTCTCCGATACCCAAGAAATACATTTTGTTTGAAACTTGGCATGAGGAGGATCCTAGACCCCTAGAAACAACACAAGGTTTGGCAAGGTCTGCCAGTTATGACTGTTTTATAGCAATCCCCTCCTGGTATCTGATCCAACAATAGTTTAATATGAACTCAACTTATTTAAAACTTTTATCCTCTTTCATTACTAGAAAAAATAAATTGCAAATATACAGTACTATAGTTTCTTTTATTGATTACTGTAAATGATCTATATACATACAGTTGGTAGACATTTTATGAACTGAAAATAAACTTGCATAGGCTATTTACATTATATACAAATATAAATTAAATTAAATTACTATAAACAAAATCTTACGAAAAACAAATGTTAATTTTACAATAAAATAAAGAGATGCTGGCAAGCAAGAGGTTCAGAATTAAACAAAAACTTCAGTTTACGGAAGAAATTACTCATAATCGGATTATATTGCGCTATGCCCATTAAATCACTCATTACTGTATGTAGCGTACATCAACAAAAATTAATTGTTAAACATTACTGTATTCTCGATAATTCAAAAATTATTATGTTTTTAAAAAACACCATTATTCCTAATAACTTGATCATTGTCAATAACGTATTAAAAAGTGTACAAAATTTACGTTTCCATGATCCAATAAAATTTTATAAAAATATTTTGAATTTTTAGTATGCAATATTGTAAAATAAATATGAAAATGTATTACAAACATGGTTTTAATTAAATGTAAAATTAATTAGTGCAGTGTTTTTTTTATATATAAATGTGCACTTTGAATATAAAATCAAAGATATTAAACATCCTAGAGTATTTTATTATATATTTAACGGGAGTAATTTCTTTGATACTCAGTTTGCCAGTTGTCAGCGGGTGTAACTATTTGTAAGTAGGGGTGTCTTGTTTTATTGCTTTTGCTGTTTGTTCGTTTAAGTTTCTTACTCTGCTCCTCCTCTTCGTTTAACAATCGTCTCATTTGGGCATTTAATGCGCTGGGATAAACACAGGCATGCTGAAAAGAAATGCATTTTAAAAAGATTATTACTATTTATATTATATAACATTTGTGTATACAGTATTCTAGATTTATTGCTCATTGGTTATGTGGCATTTAATCAGGAAGTGCTATAGTATAACCTCAATTACACATACTGTAGTAAGGGACCATGTAAAAATTATTCTACTGCAGTTACTGCAGCAACCTGTTTCTATAAAGTCTACTGCAGTTACAGCAGTAATCCAGTGCATAATTATGATTCTCTTTGGTGACTTTATTGACACCCAACATCACATTTCAACATTTTGTTTTCAGTAATTCTTGTTAAGCTACTGGATTACATGTACTACTGTTGTAATTGAATTACTGCAGTAACTGCAGCAGGATATTTTTACATGGTTCCTAAGGGTCTACCTTTTGAAAAAAATAACACCCTCCAACAAGGTGGGTCTACCATGTTAATTTACTAGGAAGATCTACCTAGTAGCACAGTAGTGTTATTGGTACTTTAAGGTCATAAGTGATTGTTGTGATGTCAGTTTTAATTAGTCTGAAGGTCTATTGATGACTGTATTTTTCTATGTACTTTAAGGGCATTGCTGACAGCATATCATTGGTAGTCTCCCCTGAGAGGGGAGCTGACTTATGTTAATTGAGAAATGTATGGGTTTTGGTCATAATAGGATAATAAAGTTAATGTTATGTGTGAGTGGTAGTATTTATAGGGTTAACTCTGTTAACTACCTAGATCTACCTTTTCACTACCATTATCTACCATGTTAATCCGAGTAGTGTTATGTTTTTCAAAGGGTACAAGGAGGTATGCAAATCCAGGGGTTTGTAAAGTTGAGTTATTGTCTCTATATGTTTGTCCATTACTCATTTACTCATTTATTTACCACTACCCATTGTTTAGGCTGAGAGGATTTTAAGTACTAGTAAACAACAATCTATCAATATTGGCTAATTTGAACAAATTTTTAACACCATGTCCAGTAAGGTATGTTTAAAGCTTAATACTTTACCAGTTTTAGTTAAATTTAGGAGTATGTAAAATTGAGGGTTCATAAAATTGAGGTATGTAAAATCAAAGTTTCACTGTATTGTACAATATAGTTACTAATGCACAATAAAATAATATTTAACGATTTCAGAAGAAGGGAGAAAAAAATTTATTGCAAAAGTGTTTATTAGGCCCTGCACATCTAGAGCGTGGCAGCACAAATTAAACCAATCTGGCACATGACAGATGGATACGTGTATATGTTTAGTTTCATGAAGTCTAGAACTTAGCCTAGAACCTTGCTTGTTGCTTGCTAAGCTAGCCTACTGCCTAGGCCTAGCAGGTGAAAAGGAGAATGTGATTGCTGGACCATTAAAGACAGCACATGTCAAATCAACCAATAATTTTCCTCAATCTCTTGGATTTTTTTCAAAATTTATAATTTGGTTTGCCATCATATGAAACGACACGAACTGAAAAATTTTGGGTTTCGGCCCACTAATTAGTGAGATAGAGGTTGATGAACTTTTTGCTAATTAGCAATACCTCGTACATTTAATTAACCATATCTCAGTAAGTATAAAACTCATGAAAATGAGTCTGGTCTCATTTTAAAGCTAAAAAAGAGCTCTATAAAATTACATATAACTTTATGCTATATAACATGAA